>JAOEGS010012952.1:95515-123693 GCA_025447755.1 Corythornis vintsioides | reverse complement strand
CAGAGCCTTGGCCAACCTCACCTGGAATATCTCCAGGGATGGGGCCTCAACCACCTCCCTGGGGAGCCTGTTCCACTCAAGGGCAAGAACTTCTTCCTGATATCCAATCTAAATCTACTCTAATTTAAACCCATTACCCCTCATCCTTTCACCACAGGCCCTTGTCAACAGCCCCTCTCCAGCCTTTCTGTAGGCCCCCTTCAGGTACTGGAAGGTCACTAGTAGGCCTCCCCAGAGCCTTCACCTCTCCAGGCTGAACAAGCCCAGCTCCTTCAGCCTGTCCTCATAGGAGAGCTGTTTCAGCCTCTGATCATCTTTGTGGCCCTCCTCTGGACCCACTCCATCAGGTCCTGTGTTGAGGGCTCCAGAGTTGGACACAGTACTCCAAGTGAGGTCTCACCAGAGCCGAGTAGAGGGGCAGAATCACCTCTCTGCTGCAGCGTAGTTTACAGGGTGGAGTTGAACAATCAGAGAGAGCAGCACTCCACAGCTCTGTGCACAAACTTTCAACTGAACCACACTCGCATCTGGTTTCCACCTGCTCTGTGTTCCTCTTTCCTGACCACCGCCCATCTTAAATGTCTGTGCACACTTTGCAAAGTTACCAGCAAGTAAAACAGAGCTTTGCTCCCCGCTCTCTCAGCTTGACACTTGGCTCCACCAGCTCAAGGGAGGAGCTGAGGTTTGTCACCAGCTCGTATGTACCTGCCTACTCCGTCCCACCTGCACCTTGCAACAATACCACCTTCATAGCAAACGATCTCTCCCTTCTCAAAGACTCCCAGAGAGATGGGGGCCAGACCAAAAGTACAGGCAGGTCAGGGGCATCCGAAGCCCCATGGAAAACATACAGACTATGCCATCCTGCTGTAAGGCTTCATGCAAGGGGGGATAACATTTTATACTTCAATTTTGCTTTCTACAAGTACAGTGAACTAACAGGGTTTACTAGAAAACAGCTGGGAAGAGATACAGGTAGGTCTTACAGCGTGGTCATACTGCTCAACCAGGCTGGCTCTGGAGAGGCCCACGTGATGAAAGAACTATAGTAGTTCGTCCAAAGCAAAGAAGCACAGTTTTGGGGATTGTTTGCTGTTCAAAATACTGATTCAAGATGTGATGCTACACAAAAGGAAGAACTTGATCTGGGTTCCTCATGATCCCAGCTGTCATGATGAGCATATGCAGTGTGGGAGAGCAAATGGATGGGAAAGAAAACGGACAGTGAGAGAGTAAAATGGAGAAAATAAGGCAAAGGTATGAGAAACAGTTGAGTATTACCAGTTTAACCACAGAAACACCAGCAGCTCTGATGGACTTCGAGTTATTTAAGAGGCAATAAACCAAAACAACATATCAGTTTGTTCTCTTTCTTTGCTCCCTTAGTACTCAGCCCTGGTAAATTCAGGCCAGCCCATGCCAGAGTACAGCAGTGCCTTTGCCTGGTTTCCTTCTCATTCGTGAGCTTCCTTCAAGATTATACATCTTCATTTCCACACTGTTCCAGAACAAAGACAGCACTGTTTTGTTACTGTACAGCTCCTTAGTCATTGCCACACCAAGCCAGAAAATCTAGTATGTCAGAAAATGCATGAATAAAGGATTTGATTAGGGCAAGGGAAAGAGGGAAAGAGAAATATATGAGATCTGTGTTGTTGCTGCATAGCTATTAGAAGCAGTGGGGACACTCGGATTGCATTTTGTAAGAGCCTTAATCATACCATACATCAGCCAAGAATTGACAGGGACTTTGGTGGTAGCAAGGAGATTCATACTTGCGAAGGGTACAGCTCCTAAACTGGACTGTTCCCTAATTTCTTTACCTAATTTAATAAACAGGCCTCACTACCTGTGGATCTCAATGGGGCTCTGAGGCAGAAAACAGCATTTTTAGCCTTTTATGTCTACAGGCTGCATTTCTACTCACTTCAAGTACAAAGCTTTCCAAATGTGAGCTGACCCATTTCTGCCTGTGGCATTGAGGGCACCTCTTCCACTAATCTCGTGTGTCAGCATGGTACGGTTGGTAATATTTGTCTCTGGGACAGCAGGTTAGGGATTTACTGAGTCCCACACATCATGTCCTTTAATTCAGTGTCAACCAAGGATAAGCCAAGGACCTAGGGCAAAGCATGATCCTTTACAATTTCATGCTGGGTGGTTGCTGTACTGTTAGAAACACAGCTCTGGCTTTCAGATGAGAAGTCAAATCTGAATTGCTGCCTAGATGTATGTGTTCCAGATTTGGGAAGAGCAGTATATTCACATTTTCTCCCTTCTGCCACCCATTAGGACTTAACATAGCTAAAATTAATGGTGATGCAGAAAAAATGTAATAAAGTATATATGTGGATATAAAATCAGAAGCCACACAGTCACAAACCAGAAAGCAGACAGAAAGAAATGGATTTCTCTTGATAATGCCAAGAGGTTTTCATCACGGTGCCGTGGAGGGCTGGGCACACAGGGGCAGAGAGGCAATGGGCAGTGACATTTACACTGCAGAGACAACTGCTCCTGTGCTCTGTCCCCAGCACTGCCTCCCTTCCTGCTCAGGGGACACCTCTGCTACAGAGATCTTTCCAAATGGCTCCAGTTCACTGCTGCTGTAAATGGCAGCAGACTGGATGACATTTCATTGGGTGGCAATTGCTGAACACATGGCACTGCCCATCCTTCCCCATGCAGGCACCCTCTGTAACTGTTCACCCAGATGTGCATCACAGGGATTTTGGGGGAGAGGCAGCCCTTTTCTGCAGCTTTGGACATGACCTCTTTGAACCCTGCAAACTTCTGGGTACAGAAAGGAGAGAGGGAACAGATTTTCCAACACTTTAAAAAAACCCAATACCTTTTTTACCCTGGCAACATCCTCCAGCTTCTGTGAAAACAAAATGGAAGTGTATCTGCTTGTTAATAAAACACACATTTTTTTTTTCACAGTAAAACACAGTGAGCCTCTGGGGCTCATTTTAGGACTACAAAGTTTGTTTATATACCAGAAGGCCAGGAAGAATTATCCCATTTGACTTCCCGTACATCTTAGCCTATTCATTTTCACTCAGTTACCCTGTATTAAGCTTAATTACCCCAGTATTAAGATTAATGGCTTGTGCTGATTACAGCCTATCTCAAAGGAGAGACTATTACAGCGTTTGAGACAAAACAGCCTCGGCTGGGGGTGATTTGTCCCCAAGGCTCACTGTCCCTGCTGCCAAGAACACAAGCCCTGTTGAGCTTTCTTTGCTTCATTCTACCAGCCAGGGATGCTCACGCTGAATTGCCTCTTGCTATTAAAGAGCCCTTTCGTATCTGGCATTTTCCTTCTGCTCAAGTACCTGGGCAGAGAAGTCAGATTGCTTTTCACTTCTCCTTGCCTCGCTGAACAGGTCTCTTGCCCTCAATGCCTATTTCTCTAGCTCCCATCTCTATTTTTGTGGCTCTGTGCTCTACCTTCTCCAGGTTTTCAAGACATCTCTTAAAAGGTAAAAGCAGCACTGCACCTGCATCTCACAGCAGCACAAGATCTTGGGATGTTGCAGCCTCCAGCATCAGAGGGAACTTGCTGCTCTACACACCTTAACCAACAGCAGGACCTTCCCCAAATGAATCCACCTCTGAGGTGAAAGTAAAATTGAAGTTATGTTTTTCATAGCTTTTAATCTCCATACTTTTTTGTGATCATTAATGGGTGCAGCTCATTGCAAGCTGATCTTCCAGCATGGCAGCCAGGAAGACCTGGGTAGGACCAGGGACTGTCACGGGGCCACATATTCGACTACTGCGGTGGAAACTGCTCCCTTTGCTCCATGCTTCTGGAAACAGAAAGTGGATCTAGGTTTCCATGAGGGTTTTCTGGGCTTTGGTCCTTGAACAAATAAATCTTTGGTGAGCAAAAAAGGCTTTGCCTAGGTGATGTGATCTTCCTCACTAGAGCCTGCTAGAGCAGACAACTGGTCCTGGTGAGCTATCAGAGCAGGGCTAACTGAGCAGAGGTCAGTGAGAAAGATACATTCTGAGCCTGCTTTAGCCATTCACTTCCCTGCTGCCTTGTTCCAAGACTAGAAAGTCACTTTAGATGGGATAAACAGAAAGAAACATCACTGATCCCTTTTTTTTTCTTCCCCTGAGCTCAGCTCCAGTACTGAGCAGCCACACTAGTTACAGCACAGTTGAACAGATTCCCCAGAGATTAGGTATTCCTGTGCTGAGTGCATTTAGGAAATGCAAAATAGTTTGCTTCATTCCCCATAAGCACTGACCCTTCAGTGACACCTCCCCACACCAAGCTTCTTCAGGTTCTGGGCACTTGTGTGTTCTATTAAGCAGACAGATCGTGTGTCTTCCCACCCACACCAGACCCTCTAAGGTTTCTAAGACTCAGAGCTGAGCCCTTTTCTGTTAATACTGCCATTCAGCAGGACTTTATTCCCTGTCTTGAAAGTCACCTTGCTTGTCTTCTTTTCACTCTTCTTTTTCCTTGCTGTAATTTGCTTTCCTCTTCAGACCAAGCTGAGTACCAAGACAGCTAAGGCCACGGCAACAGCACAAGAAACATATTTCAATCTGGTGAGCAAGCAAACACCTTGAAAGCATGTAGGAAGGAAGATGGGGTCTTCCCCTGGGTCTTCCTACAGCTCTGATGTGGTACTTCAGCCTGCCCAGTAAAACCTCCTGAGTTCACTCCAGTCATGAGCTAATTGAGACCAGGTTTGATACAGTCCAAAATACAGGACTGTGAAAACAAACTAGCCTCGAAACTAATTGTAAAAAAAGTTATTTAATCATCAACATTGCTTAAGTGTACCTGGAGGATAAGATTGTCTGCACCTTATCACTTGATCCTATTGTATTTTGATGTCAAAGTAATACTCTTCTAGGACTGAGAATCACTGGAAAGAATTTCAATGTGAAGAAAGAGCCTCCCTGTTTTCTTTTTAACCAGAATGGTGCTGTGCATAGCAAAATCAGGGAGCAAAAGCAGCATCCCTGGATGCTACTACAAATGCAGGCTGCTCAGAGCTGTGGCCCAAAAGGTTCATTAGCTCAGGGGATGCCCCTCAGGGCCAGAGCAACTACAATCTGGACCCTGCTCTTTGGCATGTCCTGACATCCTGACTTTCTTTTCCACTCTCAGTCAGGCAAGAGCATCTGTAAGACCATAAATTAACAATTGTGAAATGTTTTGAGGTCTTGAGATAGGAATGGCTATAAAATACTCGAACTATTAATGTCTTTTATTATTTATTAATGCTTCTTTCATGCACTTAGTCTGAAGCTCTTGGAGCAATCTGAACTGCAACAGAAAACCACCATGCCTGGGCAGCAGCTTGAACTCTTCAGCAAGGTGACCCCATGGGCTGCAGAAGGTCATTTTCAAGAGCAGTTTCATGCAGGACAAAGACAGTGGGGCAAAGCAAAGCAAAGGACAAATGCCTCCTGAGACACTGAATCAGGCACTGGCTGTCCAGGCCTCCCAGAGCAATGTAGGGGTTTGTAGATGTGGCTGGTGGGACAGGGCAGGGTGTCACCCATAGGTGGGAGGCTCTGCTCCATTGTTGTGCCCCAGAAGGCGACCTGAAGATGAGAGATTTTGCTCACACAGCTCTGTGTCCAGCCTCAGCACAGCAGGGACAGGTTTGTCCCAGCTGGGAGAGGTCACCGGGTCAGGAGGGCAGAGCAGCACCCACGACCCCTTTGGCCACAGGCTGGACCTTCCTCAACAGGAGATTCTGCAGCCATCCAGGCCCCTATTTCTCTGCATTGTGTTTTTAATCGGAGCACAAAAGCCATTCGTTTAAGTGGGCTTAAATGGTTAAAGGCACTTGCTCCCCTGAAAAGAGAATGAAATTGCTATTGACACCTCCACAAAAGAGAGGCTTTTCAGGCATAGTATGGAAAGCAGGGGATGAGGAGTCTTCCTCACTTCGCATGCCTGCAATTAAATCTCCAGCCTCCTCCTCTGCTCTCATTATAGAAACAGGTACCAATGTCTTCAAAGGAACGGAAACTTAATGGCCTCATTGTCAGTTAGATGAATAATTAATGTTGCTGCATTAATTGAGAAGTTAACTAAGGCCCAGAGAGAGACCACCTTTAATGCAGAAGAACATCCTTGGGCAGTCTCACCAGGCAGTGGTCAGGGAGACATGCAGTGATCTCTTCACACACCAGTCAGAGAGCACAGATGAACAGGCACTAAAACATTTCCCTTGCTCAGCGCCATACCCCGGGGAACTTATTTAAATGAAGGTAGGGACTGGCAGGTTTCCCTCACTCACCCAACTGTATGGCACTGAGGATGGGAGATCCTGCGTGTGTGACCCCCCTGGCCCATCCCAGCAGAGCTCAGAGCAGTGAGTCTGCTGTGGCTCCACTGTAGAAGGTCTCACTGAGCTGCAGCAGGTTGTCCTTTGGCTCAAAGCAGCTCAGGTGACTCTTTGGCATGACAAACGAGGCCCCCATGCTTCACAAGGAGTCACGTCACCACTGTGCAACATTGCTCGCCGAGGCAGGGTGGCCACCTCCATCCCTGCTTTGGGAAAATGGGGTTGGCAATTTTAGCCAGCACTTTGTTTTGCTGGAGATGTTCTTTAAAAGCGAAGCCTTGTGCTGGCTGGGCTTTTTGCAGTGCCTCCTACAATGGGCTGTCACTGCTGTGCTGTAATACAAATAAATAGTATCGCACATGACTCACTGGTTGTACTTGTGAAACATGAGGAAAGGAGGTAACAGCCAAACCTGTTTAAACACATTGGCCTGATTGATATTTTTAAGAAAATAACAGCAACACTGTGCCCATCGGAGCCTGCTCAGATAAAAACTGTGTCATTGAAAATATAATCTCTTCAGCTTCTGTTCAGATTTAATCATCCTCCATTCACCCTTTCCAAAAATAAAATGGAACAAAAAAAAAAAAAAAAAAAAAAGCAAAAGAAATCTTTCTGGCTGAAACACTTGGTTCTTGATCAAGAATCTGGTCTGAATTTTATAAAGGTTTCCTGGAAGCGGAGATCAAGGGGCTGGTTTGGGGCTCAGAAAAAGCCCTCTGGCAGGATGAAGATGAGAAAACTGCCAGAGCCCAAGACTGATGCCCTGTCATTCGCGTATTGGGAGCACTGCACAAGACTGTTCTTGATAATTAAAATCAGCAGTGACCAAAGCTCGTTTGCAGAGACTGGACTTTGGCCAAGAGTTTGTGTTTGGATGAGGAAATGAGATTATAAAAAGTCACGACTGGCCTCCAAGCTCAGGGTGTGTAATTGCCTCTCACACCTCCAAATACTACCTTTCCTAACAAAAGTGGGAGTGGGGCTCCTCACCTCTATTTTGAGCTGGCAGACCTTGGAAAGGGACCAAGACAATCCCTGTATTGGGATTGTCCCCAGTACGAGTGGATTAAAACCACTCTGCAGTTGGCCCTCATCCAGCTGGATGCGGTCTTGACGTATTTATGACTGTTATGTGCAACATTTCTCCTCAGGTAAAAATCTGTGCCATAGTGAGCTTAGCTTAAGTGCATATTGAGATCCATAGGATTAGCCAGGGCAAGGACTTGCTTTATAGTTCATAGAAGAGCAGTCCTTGGGCGCTGAGTCACCCTGCTGACCACAGATCCAAAGGGGCTGACACCATCTCAGAGATGGTATCACCATGACCACTCTCCAGCACTGTGGGTTAACAACAAACTGAGGCACCAACTGATTTCCCCCCAAAGATGAACCTGTCACATTCTTTTATCTATAAGGTAGGTAGGACTGGTGGGCTGATATGAGCAACGTCACAAGATTGCTGCCTACTTAAATATATATATACATAGGAGAAAAAAATACACACTGCCTTCAGCAGATACTGTGATTTAAGTCACAATACACCCACTGATGTGTCCACCTCCATAAATTTACCATCACACGTGTCCCAGCACAATGATACCACTGGGTTAGAGCAGTATAATCGTGGAGAATCACTCCTACCCCAGAGTAAGCGATGCTTCCACACTCTAGGCCTACAGCAAATATCAAGGTTTTATTACCCCAGTGTAGCTTTGCTGGGGAATTTCTTAGCCATGACCTAAGATGCTATGACTTTTTCTCCAGGACTAATATAGTGCTTGTCTGGAATCCTCAGCCATACCCAAATCTCTGCTGAAGAAAGGTGTCCAACAAAAAGAACAGGGTTAAGACAACTCATCTCATCTAATGGCACTTCTCATTTGTTTTCTTCTCAAAGGACAAAATCGAAGCCTGATTTAACTAATTCCCTCCAGTAATACAGCAACTAATTGCACTGGCTGTGTTTTCCCAGCTCGCTCCATCCATCTACTGCCATTTACTCCTGATGTGCCCTAAAAGTTGGCTTCTAAGCAGGAAGAGGTCCGATCTCATTCCTGGAGGAAAGAAGCATCTTTTACAGTAGCAATATTTTACCATAGCTGCCTTACAGCCTGTTCTCATGGCTCTTTCCCTGAGAAAATGCAATATTAAAGCAGAAAAATCCATCAGCAAACACTGCATCTGGTTGCTTGGGATTGCTCAACGTCATATTGGTTCATGGTAGGTGCTGTTGAACAAAGTCACTATCAGCTTTACCTGCTCAGTATTTGGGCTTTTTTTCAGGTTTTATTATTTTTATAATTTATCAGGTTGCTTGAGCACTGGAAAGCCAAAAAAATGTTATAATCATTCTCCTCAATAAAATCCCACTAGCTACAAGGACCTATCTACTATTTTCTGGACAGAAATTATTCTTGAGCAGGGAACTCCAAGGAGCTAAGATGGTTTTTGTACAACTGTGAACGAATTACTTCCCTCTACAAAGTAACATCATTACAAGGAACAGCAATGTTTCCATGGGGCAAAGAAGGTGGGGGACACAATCAGGAAAAATTAAAGGTATCACCAGTTCTGCTGATATTTGTGAGGCTCATATTTAGCTCCTGCGTAGGCTATGCAGAAATGATGTGTCAGCTCATCAAGGATCCTTAGGAGGTAGCTGCTGGCCTCGGGGAACAGGCTTGCAGGCACCAGCTAGATAACCTGACAGTATCCCACCCTCCCGCCCAGTAACATGATGAACAACTCCAGCACTACAGAATGTGGGAAACTTTCCACTTCTACCCAGAAAAAGTAATGGTTTGGGGTCCATGGCAAGAGTTGGCTTGGGGAATCTGAGGTCAATCCCTGCATATATCCTACTGTCTTCAACAGGAATGGATTGAAGTCAGCACTGGCTTGAAGAGTCTCCCCTAGAATCACACTGGTAGGATGCTCACACTCAAGACAGTGGAGGTGGGACAGTCTTGGTGTCACACGTTCCGTGTTGCATCCCAGCACCCATCCCCTGTGCTAACCCCAGGACAGCAGGCACTGGCATATAGCCAAGGCACAACACTCACCAAGAACAGCAGGGTGACTTACCCAGCTTTCTGCAAAGTCGAGCTGAGGATTAAGGAATTCTCATTACTGCTATTTGCACTGACATTTTTTTCAGTGTGACTCACAGGAAAGGCCTAGAAATAGGTTGAGGTGCCCTGACCCTCAGGGCCAGGTGCTAACTACTCAACCATGCCTGTCAGATTGGGCAAGGAAAGTACAGAGCTCTGGAGTTATGACAAGGTTTCACAACCTTCCAGCTCAGAGCTTGGAAAAATAAAGTGACATTAAAGATTATTAAAAAAATCTCTAACAAACTAACTGAAAAATGACAACCTTTCCCAGCACTAATAACAAGATTGCCTGATGACAAAACAGAAAGGTGCTAAAAAAAAAATAAAAAATGTATGCAGGTGGCTCTAAAATGTTTTGAGACACAAAAAGAAAAGAGGAAATGTAATTGAAAGAAGAGCCTCTCTAACACTAATGTCATTCTTGACATTTGAGTAAGTAATTTTAAAGAAGATTAAAATAATATTTACATACTTAAAAAATCACTAGATTTTTGAAGACAACTTTGTTAGATCATCTCCAGGCAAGTGAAGAATGACGAGCTATGTTTGCCAAAAATTGCTTTGCTTCTTTTTGTTATTTGCTGCATGCTTCTTGCCTGGATTGGGACCTTTCTTTGCAAATGCTCTGCAGACAGACCAAGCAATAGCTCTGGCCTCCAGATGTTTACTCCTAGCAAGTGTTTGCACTGTGGTGGTTCTCTGAGGCCACAGCCAAGCACAGTAAAACCCCCTTCGACGGTGAGCTCACCCTCAATGAATGCCAGCTCTGCTTATGTTCTCTGCTCTTACCAAGCAAACACAGGTTGTGCTCTACCCAGCACCCATTTGCTGAGTTAATTAAGAAAAAAAACCCATAGAGCTGACCCAGAACTGCAGCACAAATCAGAGTTCAGTTCAAGACTCGGGCAGGTCTTCTCATTATTTCCTGTTGGCTTGTTTTGTGCTTCTGCTCAGAAAGGAAAATCAACACACACTGAGGCTGGTTCAGTGGGATGGGGTTTATGATTAAAATGGGTGACTGAACACAGCTGGTGAAGATACACCAGTGGCTTGGTGAGGGCCATGTCTGCTCACTCCAAACTCACTGCACTTGACCTGTGCTAAGAAACAAGCAGCTCTGTCTTCAAGTGAATTCTTGGACAATGTCACCAATTTCAGATATTTCACTAACAGGAAAGGTGCAGAAGGGAAGGAAGGAGGGAAATGAGAAAGTGAGGAAAGTGTTGGGCAGGATCAGGGAAGGACAAATAAAGAATTCTTGTATGCTAGGTATGTCTCACAGCTCTCCAAATAAATGGAGAGAATTCCTATTCATTTACAAGTGACCTTTTCAGCTTCATCATCAAACCCAAAATTCAGATTTCAGATCTTTCCAAAGCCAGTTGCCTGCAAACCTGTAACACTCACCACATGATTTACTCTGAGTAATCTGTCTTGACAATATGCTATGTGCCTTCTTTGGCACTATGGTGATCCATAAATGACATGGACAGTGGAGCAGTGAGCTTTGTGCTCACACTAAAGACTTTTTGGGAGAAATGACCAAGTATAGCCTTATTTTCAACACAGCATAGTTCTCGAATGCACTGGGGAGGAGCTGCCAGGTATTTTCCTGGCAAAGAAATATCACTAGCCTGAAGTCAAGTGTTGATTTAAAGCCGTAACTGTGCGGAGAGGTTATAAAGCTAAAGCTGTGATTCTGAGGGAGCAAAATAAAAAAAAAATAGATAATTTAGCACAAAAGACTGTTTGAAGTCCTAATTGCAAATGAACCCATATTTGTAGAAATGATGGTAGAAAAACTTAGATTCACAAAGAATATTATGAATAAAAGTGCATGAAAAAAAATTCTGCTTTTCACAACCCAAGAGGATAATAAAAACACATTCAGGTACATGTGAAAATGTCCAGAAGTTTCATGAGACCTCCTTAATTTTGACCAAACTCTTATATCTCCTAGTATCTTTATAGAAGCCTGTTACTTATTAACTTTTTTTTTTTTTTTCCTTCAACTCCAGCTTTAAGGCTTTGATTCATGGAGCAGAAACAACACCATGTGATTTCACCAGCCACCCACCCTCCCAGCTGCGGAAATTAACCATAATTAAACAATCCTTTGGGTGAAAATCCTCTCGACTGTTAAGAAAACGTTTACCAGGAACACAGTTAGAAAAGACAGGACCAATTTGTGAACAAATGAGTGTATCTTACTATAAGACTTTTGGAGGAAAAAAAATAGAAATCTTACAGCATTGAATAGAAAACAACTACTTTTTTTTACAGCTTTGAGACCTTCTATGAATATCTGTTGTGGAGGTATGAGCTGTAACCAGAATACTGGGGGACACCCAACTCATGACAATCACTGTAGCTGCTTTAGCTTCCATGGAGCTGGATGGGTTTACCCCAGCTGGGTATCAAGCACAGGCTTTTCAAATAAATCTCACAGGACTTTGCTGCTCTGAAGCACAGAGTTTCAGGGATACTTTTCACAACAGGAAGAGCATCTTAGTGAGTATTAAACAGAACAAAAGTTCTGATGTAAAATGTGAACACCAAAGGGCCCAGAGAAATGCACCACATACAAAGGTTTAGTTGAAATCACTAATAAAGGCTACAGATCTGGACTCCAAACACAAATGAGAAATCTGAAGACTGAGGATGATCAAATACACTCGGAAAGTATGTTTCTACCATCAGGTACAATCTATTCTCCTTCACTGAGTGCATCTTCTGCTGGAAGAGGACAGGCTAGGGAGGAGCCAAAAGCCTAGAGCCATGAACACTCAGGATTAAGGGATAAAACAGCAGCCCCAAAATCAGTAATTCTACATTGGATTTTCCTAAAACTCTGTGAGCATAAAATTGTTCAGTACCCATGGGAATGGTCTGGCTCATCGATGTCCAGGTCCTATTAGCTCCCCTAAAAGCTCTAGTCTTTCTCAGATGATGTATTTTCGAATCCACAAAGCCTCTCTGAGCCCATCCATGCTTGAGCATTGGTTTCCTAGGGCCAAGAGGAAGGGTCTTTCTCTCATATGCATCCCAGACATTTCCCCCCTTTCCGCCACTCACACCACACTGCAGACAGCTTTCCCAGGGGACTGTACAGTCAATGAAAGGGAAACCAAGCAAACAAACAACTAAAAAACTCAAACTAAACAAATCTTTGATCAGTTTATTAAGGGCACAGCCTACAGTATTTCCTTATGCCAAAAATCAGGACAGGAAATACAGACGTGACTTCTGTGAGTCCTCTCTCTCTGTATCACCATTTGGAAGGATGGGAACTTTGTGCCAAGGCCAGCTAGAGATGCACGTGGCTTGCTAAGCTCTTTTCTGCAAGACATAAACAAACTGGCAGCCAAGAAGATTCTCTCTCCCGGTTGTTTATATGCTTTTCCTTTGACCTGGTCACCTCTTTCCTGTATAACTGCTCACTGTGGGAATGTATTCCCAAGTTATCCTCTCCCACTTTCTTCACATTTGACTCTCCTGCCTGAAAACCCCAAGATCTCTTGCTCTCCTTTGATGTTGTTCTGAACGAAAAACGGGGAGAAACCTGTGTCTGATGCTCATCTCTAGTCCCTACACCAAGATGTGCTGCACAAAGGCTGCAGTATGAAAGGGCTTCTGGCTCTGCTGTCAAGGGTGCTTCCCCTCCCGTGCATCGTGCTCTTGTCCTCTGGACCCTCAATGCCACCAGAAAGAACAGTGGATGTCCCTTTCTGGTCCCCGAAGCTCTGTGAAACAGAAGTCTACACTGCTGCCAGCCCTATTGTCCAGATTGCAGCCTGGATGACCAAGTGGGTCTTTGCAGATCGGTCTTTGCAGATCCAAACCGTGGGTTTTAAAACCCCTAATAGTCAGGCAAGTCTGTACTAAGAGGTTGGAAAGTTCCTGCTCTGTGTCTGACCCCACCACCACTGTGATGGCTGGAGAAGGGTCCAACCTGCCCATCGGTCTAGGCTGCCCCATGAACACACCCCTCAATGCACACGCAAGGTCAAAGCTGATAGACTTATTTCACAAATAATTAACTGGGCAGCCTCCCCTGAGCCTCTTCTGCTGCTTCCTGGGCACAGCCCTGAAATTAACCTCAGAGCTAATGAAGCCAATTATCAATGGCAGACGTGGTCTCCCTCTAATTATTTTCCCTGGAAAGGTCATCCAAAGCAGCACATTGTGAAACCCAGCTAATTGCATTGTCTGCTCACAGCATGGAGCTGGCTCCTGCGGGGCTCCACTGGGCTCAGGGGAAGGCTCATGTGCCATCGCCCAACAATCGGAGCCTCCAGCTGAGGGAAAAAGCATCTCTAAGAGAGGAACCACTGCCAAAGTCTCCGTGCCACCAGCATTGCTCACAGATACATGCTCTGACTTCTGGCTTATCCCCCTCCTTTCAGATGTGGCCAGCCAGCCCAGCAGTCAAGGCAGAAGATGAGATGAATGTGCCAAGTTATCTGGGTGTCAGAGGGAAGCAGTTGGATTATTCTTTGGAAATCGTTTTGCTTTCATATGGATCTCTCTCTTTTTTTTTTTTTTGGTCCAGCTCTGGGACATGGAGAGGGATGTGGTTGGTAGTATCAGCTATAGAAGAGCCCTGTGAGGATGCTGCCCCATTTCTAAATTAACAAGGTGGGGTGGGGAGGGGGCATGGAAATCCTGGTATTTTTTAAATTTCTCTAGAAAAAAAAAAAGGTCAGACCAAACCAAAGGAATGGCACAGAGCAGGACAAGAACAGTCCATTTTGCAGTTTCTGCTTGAACAATACGTTTCTGATGGGAAAAACCAGTGATGTTCCTGAGGAGCTTATGCAGGTAACTGAGTCTCCACTTGGTGAGTTTGATAATCAACCCACTCTGTTTTATCTCCAAAACATCCCTAAGAAGCTATAGCCCATCAAACGTTTGCTGTCACAGTCCCACAGAGCGCCTCAGAGAAGGGGAAAGGGCATCACCTTCTCATACAATAAAGGTATAGTATAACCTACTGTGCCCTGTTTTCACCAGCTGCATCCAACAGAAAATGCACTTTCAGTGCAAGACCCCCTTGCCTTTGATCCTATGGATCAGAGCTCACCACACCCCACCTTTTCCTATATGGGAAGGTTTAAGAAGAAAGTACAAAATTTTGAAGCAGGATTTCTCAAATCCTGTCCTTATCATTCGGGATTAAAGAGGACAAAGTATTTATGCCTACAAGTGGACACCATTTGAGAATCTGAATGAGAAGTACTGTGACTTTTGAACCAGGCTAAATCTTGAGGTTTGCTGCCCCAAGTCCCAAAGTACAGGGTAATCCTTGGTATTTCCAGTGGGCTTCCCTAAGCCCATCAGCACCACCATAATCAGGTTGCTGTGAGATTTGTTTTTAAACGTACAACCAAAACGTATCTGTTGAGTAAAGAAGTTGAAACGTCCAACCCTCTATCAGGAAAATCCAGCTGCTACGTCGGATGCTGAAGCTTGCTTTTATCAGAGGTTGCTTTGGAGGCACGACACGTTTAATCAAAGGTAGTTAACAAAAAAATAGTTGATCCATCAAAAGCAAGCTCCAGATGCCACATTTCTGGCATCAGCAGCGAGAGGATCCAAGTAGCTGGGTGTTGGACTCTGCCCCTCTCCTCTCTCCACCATGGCTGGGGGCACAGTGTGTCTGTGCCCCGACGCGACACAGCCTGTAATCACATTCACATGTCAGGTCACACCAGGAGGGAGATGATGTGTGTGACCACATTAAAGAAGGGAATTTTTTCCTTTGAGATTTCTTTGTTGACTTTAATAAAGGCTCCCTCTGGGCTTTCATGCTTCAAAGGAAAAGGAGAGAGGGACTGTCTTCACACATCCTAATTAACAACGTTTAATAATTGTTCCTGCATGCTGCTTTGGTTCTGCATCTTTTGCACAGCTCAAAGGAAGTAAGACGTTTCTGAAAGGGCTTAGAGAATGTCAGTGTTCTCCAGCCTCAATAAACCTCAGAAGGCCATGGTGCAGAGGTTGATATGCTGAAAGACTCACATGTAATCCTGGATGGATATATCCCTGACAGAGGCACGCACAGGGCCATGGGTAACCAGATACCATCTTCTATAGAGTTTCTTAGGTCAGAGGATTAAATTATTTGGTGGCTTCTCCTCAATCCTATGAAAGAGCAGAGCAGAGAAGCTGCTTATGGTGCTCTGTTTAAAGAACCCTTTGGGAGGTTAACAAGGGAGCAGAGCAATCAGCGTGCTACCAACAGGAGCCCATCACCTCTGAGGTGCCTGACATTGCAGAGTCTTGGCAACTTGATGAAATCAGGATCCTGTATCCTACATTGAAGTCTGGGGAGGGGTGGGAAATGCCAGGACCTTACAGGAAGCCAGTGGGGAATGGGTCAGTTGTACACCTGCTATTTTCAAATGACACTTGGAGCTCCAATTTTCAGTAAGACAAATCATTTTTTCCCAACTGAAAAAAAC
The DNA here is from genome assembly GCA_025447755.1 of Corythornis vintsioides. Taxonomy (NCBI): domain Eukaryota; kingdom Metazoa; phylum Chordata; class Aves; order Coraciiformes; family Alcedinidae; genus Corythornis; species Corythornis vintsioides. The sequence goes on along the minus strand of JAOEGS010012952.1, from coordinate 107,784 downwards.
CCCACAGCCATGTTTTCCTGATCTGCATTTGTAAAGATAGTGCATTCTGTGGCAGTGAAGCCCTGCCTTTGCTGAAGACCTGCTGCCAGTGCAGAATGCAGCCCCCCAGTATGTACCACCTGCACACCAGAGCTCCCACCAGCTCGCACCACTAATCACTTCAGGGTGAGACACAGACTTAATACACTGAACTAGCCCACTACGTCCTACTGTCTGTAATAGTGAGTTATTCATACAAGTCTGAGGTCTTGTACCTGAGATAGGCACCACAGGCTTCTCCTAAATTACCTGTTCAAAATCTAGGTAACTTTTAAAGAATGAGTTCTAAACAAAGAAAGAGGAGGATTTTTGGAAACTCATCAGGGATTTTAAAATTATTTGACAAACTTTACGACTCTTCACTCCCATGCAGGACTCTGGTGTTCATGTAGGCACACATCCTCATATCAATACCTTCATCCTCATGGCAATGCAATACCTTCAGCCTTGTAATAATACTCTTCAAAGAGTCAGGGACTCCCACATCCATTTTTTTGTAAAGGCAAAGCCAAACATATGAGCTTCCCATAGAACATGAGTGATGTAAGCTGGGAAGTTTGTCTCTCTGTAAGTCATATCCAAATACCTGAACCACAGAACTGTGCTTCTTCCCCTCAAAAACAACCACAAACAACTCTTGAGCTAAACACAGAGAACTCACCCCTTTCAGTGCTCTCAGCTGGAAGAACCATAGCTCTGTGGTGCATCAAGAGTCACATCTGGTTTTCCTGGCCTTCTCTGCAATCGTCCTCATCACCACTTAACGTGGGAAGGTGGTGCTGGCTTTTCACTTACCAAGACAGTCTGTGCAAGACAGCTTGAAGCTTGGAGCTTATCCTGAGTGGACTTCTTTAAAAAGCAGTCCCCAGTCTTCATTTGCCTGGAAACACTACAAGTATTTGAGCTACAGCCAAGAACACAAGAGATCCCAATGCCATTCACAAACTGTTTAGGCGGAAAAGGACTGCAGTCCATTTAAATTTTTATGGGTAGCTGAGGCACTATTTCTGTGTCTGTCCTATAAAGAAGATAAGTAAAAGAGCCCTCAGGCTGATACCATGAGCAGAAACAGGACTGGCAAAGTTTTCTGAGAACTCCAGGCCTAAGTAGCAAAGTGATGGGATGGCAGGTATGTTATGGGGAAGGTACAGAGAACCTGCCCTGAACACACAGGGTTTAAGCTCCTGCCCATTATGGCCTTTTACCATATTTTACCCCTATGGGTAAACTACTGCTACATTTGTTAACCAACATGAAATGCAAGACTCTATAGGAACCACATGTTTTCCATCCATTCCATGTGCTCCATCAGCTTGATGGAGTTAGATGATGCAGACAGACAGTCTGAGATCTGGGTTAAATAAGTCGAACTGCTTTATTTTTCTCTTGGCACTGCAGTGTGCACAAGAAATTCTCACAGGGTGGAACATCTGGAGTGCATTATTCATTAAGAGTGAAAGATGCTGTTGTGTTTGTGGAGTAACCAAGCGTGCTTCTTGCAAGCATCTGACACAAACCAGAGTGACAATTAATGGCATGGCAGCTTTCTTTAAAGGATATTAGTTCTGCCTCATGTTAAATAAAACTTTTGTCAGCTTAGCTGACAGCACAGGTTTCTGAGAAGGCATTTCTCGAGCCCAGTAAGAGACATGAAAGAGAGCTTTTAAGTAACACACTAGCATTTGTATGTGCAGCAACAGGAATTCTTACGTAGAGTAGTAAGGTGCAACTCCTGTCAGTTTGAGAGCTTGGTAGGAATTGATGCTATGACTTCTATCTATATGCAGATATTTTTCACCCAACAGCTTACTCATAAAACCAACGCAGAAATAGCAGCTTACTCATAAAACTCAAAAATGCAGTATAGGTCAGCCAGAAATCTGGGGATTTGAGTCAAAACTTGATGAGCTGAAGCAGCAAATAAAAGGGTTTTCTATTCTTCAGTGACCATGGTTCAGGTTCTTGCACAGAATGTGGGACCTCTGGATTAGGTCCCATCTTTCCTTGAGAGACCTTTAGCTCAGCTCCCACTGGTTCTTGTACCTAGCCCAGTTTTTCAGATTCTTTTTGCTCAGAGGCCACATCCTCCAGCAACCAACTGCTGGCAACAACATGAGTCATCTAGCAAGTGGAATGGGGGAACTTGAGGGATAACCCAAGGGAAGCATAAAATAGAGGAGACCAAAAGATGACTGAGGCATGACAGCCAGCTGATGCTTCTCACCGTGACGATGGCATCACACACCTAAACACACCAGGGCACTTAGAAAGAGAGAAGGGAAGACAAGGAACCTGAACTGCAAGGTCAGTGAAGGGAAAGGACTTATGAAGCCAAAGCAAAGATCCTTCTTGTGCTCTTGGCTGAGGATACCGGTGTGGCTCGCACCTCTCAGACAGAAATCCCGAATCAGAACCTTCCCAAACTCCAGGTTTCTGTTAAAGCATATATCTGCAGGTGCAGCTCAGTTATTCATTTGCCAAATTATACCAATGACAAAGCCACTACATCAGCAATACTTTTAAACTCTTCAGAAAACTACCTTTGTTTTCCTTTTCAGAGCATGATAAATTCAAGTAATTTGCTCTTACCCACTCTCCCAGAAATGAGAAAATAGCTTCTAAGACGACACAGAACAATCTTATGTCAAAAAGCCTACTCCTTTTACCATGCTAACAGCAAAGCTACTTCAAATTCAGACAGAAAGAACAAATAAATATGAGTTTTCAGACCGTAATGGCAGAGAAAAGCTTCCACTCTGTGTACATCAATTATTCCCTTCTATTTAAAATCCATGCCTAATTACTCTAGGAAGCAAAATAGCTAACATCCAGTTGAGTACAGGCATCCCTTTTAATGTAATCAAGAACTCATCTAGCTTGAAAATCACAGCAATTACCAATGAAGTGGAGGGTTGTGTGGACCTAAGCCCTGCAGCAGAAAGCACAGTGCATCATGGAAAGGCAGCTCCCAGAGAGGAGGAAGGGGAATGTCCACATCACAGACAAAGATGCACAAGTTGTCACACAACTTTAGAGAGGCGCTCACAAGTACTTGGCAAGATGCAGAGATTAGTGTTTGCCTCGGCCTTAAAAGTCCCCTTCCCAATTTTCAGTAAATGTTAAATATTTTGAATTATTTGTTTGTTTGGTTTTGTGGAAAACAATTTATTTTTTTCTTCAGAAGGTAAAGTAGGTGTAAGATTCCAAGCCAGCATTATTATGAATGCTTTGAGATTACTTTTTCCCAGCTCATCACAAGATCTTTAAGATGACTCCTTGAGTTTAAACTAATTTGTACTTGGGGCTTTGTATACCCATCCACGTGGAACAAGGCACATTCAGGAGAGTTCACACACACTGTACCAGCTTTCTCAAGGGTCTTCCCCACTCTCTGACAAGTACAGCTGTCACTATCTCACAGCATTTCTTTGCCTGCATTTGAATCCAACTGACAAGCCATGCACCCAGCAAACCCAGGGGAGTACCCAGACCACTGCTTTAGGCAGCATGTCAAGGTATCTGGCCATGATGGTCAATATGCAAACACAACTATACTTTTTGCCTTATTACCATCATGCAGTCCCATCCCAATTTTGACCTTCTTTGTTTCACCAGTTAGAAACAAGCTGGCTTTGAGAGAGAGGAGTCTGGGCAGAAAGGAGAGGGCTAGAAAAGTTTTTACTGCCCAATCCCACACCTTCTCTCCCTCCAGAGACCCACTGTCAAAAAGTCACAAGAATTACACTGATGAACATAAGGTGGCACTGGAAGAAATTTCTTCTTTTTTAAATACTCATATGTTGGGAATACACCAATACAAGTTTAACAGAAAACATACAACTAAAAACAAAGTAATACGTGGAAAAGTCCTTTAACTTACAAAGTCCCTGCAAGAGCTGAGGAGCACTACTGGTTTCTATTATTTTGAATTAGTCCTTTCAGATGAGGCTCAACATAATGGGAATTAGATATGCTGCTAAGAAATTAACCAGAGATGTCCACGGGTGCTTTTAATGCCTTTTTACACTATGCATCTCAATGCAAGACTTTTGAGAGAGAGAAAAAGGCACTACACTAAGCAGCATGTGTATTCTTATTTTAAAAGATCTTAAAGTATGTATTCTTACCTCCAAAGACCAAGTCAGATCATCAGTGGATTCTTATATTTAACAAACAACTGTACAAAGCCAAAAAGGAAGAGGCATTTGTTTAAGACAGCCAGTTAGGGTTTGGCACAAATACTATGAAAATCCTAGAAGTTATTGGCTATCAAGACTTTTCTCCTGACAGAAAAATCTTTGCTTCTTGTTTCTTAGCTAAAATTTCAGTTTATAATCAGGACTAATTTTCCATAACCCTATATAAGCTATGTCTTATCCATACCTGAAGGAGAATTGTGGGGTTATTTTCTGACCAAATACCCATTAAAATTTTATATATGACTTGTTTGCAAGTCTTCCTACAAACAGAGCATGTTAAGGGAAAAAGCCATGATATCTGAATGTCTAGGGAAATTCAAAGCATAAGCCCAAGGGCACTGTAACTATGAGGCAGTTATGCACTTCACCTCATACCTTTCCAGTTAAAAAGTTATTTAGGAGGACACAGAAAATCTTTTGCTCTTTATAAATAGAACAGCTAAGAGATAGGAGGGACTGAAGTTAGGTTTTGGAGTTTTCTCTCAAGCCCTTTAACAATTAAAAGACACAGGAAATCTTTGGCCTTTTCAGCAAGATTCAGCAAATATTTATTGCCAGTTTGTACGTGTTTCAACAACCTTTTGCCACAGTTTTATGCTTTTGGAACCTCAGGTTTAAACAAATTCAGGGTGCCACAGGGAGAACTAAAGCTGATGTAAAAGCTGCAAAGCCTGTTTATCTCCAAAAATCATTCCTGAAATTGTCTGTGAGCAGATGCAAAGATATCTTTGGAAACATTAAGTGGGGAAGTAAAGATGCAGGAAAGTATGGAAGAAGGGGGTTTTATGTTCATTCCTTCATGCACGTGCATGGGACTCCTCTTGTGTACATCCTAATTGGGCAGACAGACCTCAGGCAGAAACAGATGCTCCCTTTGCCTCTTGTGTTTGCCAGGCAGGGCACTTTGCAGGCATGTCACAGTTTGGAAGAGCAGCTCATTGAAATGAAGGACAGTGAAGCAGCTCAGGAGACCACCTACTCCAACTCTATGCACCAAGAAGGCAGAACTGGATGCTAAAATTTCCTCTGAAGCCACAACAGCCACCAGGCTTAGCTAAACGTGTGCCACTGTGCCCAGAATCCATCCACACTCCCTGTTCCCAGGTGTGATACATCAAGACCATCTCTGTGGGGGCTCCCAGAGTGTGCAGCTCTGCTGGATTTCCACCTTGGGGAATTCAAAATCAAAAGAAAGATAAGCTTGGCTTTTGTTTTCTAAATAGGCCTTTGACTAATTTTACTATTCTCTAATCACAGGAGTTAAGTCCTTTTTTTGTCCCACGGCCATGGCTTGTTTCCCTCCTGCAGAGGGATGAAAATGCCCTTGGGAGCAACTTGCTCTTGCCACAAGCCTGGCTGAACACAGGTGGTGAACAAATGTACAGGCAAGAAAAAAAGAGGTACAGGGACAAGTTGAGAGTGAGGGAGAGAGAAAAAGGGAGCAGAAGCCATCAGCAAAGCAGACTACAGAAGGGGGAGAAAGACTCAAACCACTGATTGAAGAAGAAAGGAAAGGAACAAGATAGAGGGTTGTGGCAGCTACGTGATGACAGGCACCGAGATGAGCAGACAGACACAAGACCCAGCAACAGTTGTGAACTAAAAGTTTACAAAGGCTCGTTTCTTTCCCCCACTGCCACTTGACAGGACTTGAAGTCAGGAAGCTAGAAAACCACAGACTGTGTGTCTGCTCAGCCTGACCAGGACAGCCTTTAAGAAACAGCCAAAACCCAGAAGTGCTCTGATGTGCGACCCGGGGCCACGAGGAGCTCGGGCAAGAGAGCAAATCTCAAGGGAAGCACCCATCTCCCAGTGCTGGCTGACTCAACAGGAGGCTCCCTGGCCTCCAGGGTGTTGGCTGTGGGCACTGAAGAGCTTGCACACAATTAGCCCATGAAGAAGGCATTGGCTCTGTCAGCTGGACAACCTCTGTCTTGGGGCTGGAGAGACAGAGAGCATTTATTTTACTACATTTAGGTTTGGAGATCTTTCCTGGAGCAAATGAAATTTTTTGTTTGGTTTTGTTTGTTTGTTTTTTTCATAAAATGGAAGCCAATGTGTGCTCTGCTGTTACATGTAAAAGTCAAAACAAGGACATAAGCATTGCCTCAGGACCCAGAAGTAAATTTTGAGCCATTTCACTGCAGCAGAGAAAGTGATAAGAGAAGTGGCTCACAGCCAGCAGGATTTATACCTGCACAAGCAACACCTGGCAGATTTCCAGTTTATCACCATAACTGCTCCAAGCAGTATATACCTATTCACAGGCAGCAGGAAACATGGACCTGAAATTCTGGATTTGCTTCTTTTCTTCATTAGTGTTTATTTTAACCTCCTCTCCCAAGAAAATGGGCAAGTTCCACTGCTGGCAGCTTAAGACACTGTTTATTGCCAAGACAAAAAACGTACATTCCTTTGTTATAGGATTTATATTCAAAGCAGAAGGAAGAATATGGTTCAAGACTGCTAATGCAGCTTGAAGGCTGCTACCAAAAAAAAAAAAAAAATTAAACCCAAATAAAACAGTTTCCTCTAAGCTGGCTTTGATGCCAAATAAAGAAACAGAAAAGGTTTTCCCCCAGATAAAGTATCTTTTCACAGAACTTAAATTCCTCAATGGGAAAAGACGTGGGTAAAACCCCTGGTATGGGCAACTTTCTGAGAAGCTATCTTTAGGTTTTTCATTAGTATTTACTACATAACTATTTCCATGATGCTTTCCCACAGCAGGAAGCATCAACAGGCACAGTTCCCACAGGTAGGACCACTTTCCTAAGCAGTGCATCGTTGCATAGAGAGGTGAAGCACAAAGCAAGGAGGTGTTTGCACTGAGCATTTCTTTGTGCCCATGGTGAGGGAAAGTGGTTGCCTTTCACTAGGAGCTCTGCTCCCCTCACATGCTACCATGCAGCTGCTGCACTGGAATCCTTTCAGAAAGAGGGAACACTGACTTCAAAATTGGTTCCCCAGCTTTCAAGCCAACACACACTCTCATTTTTTATGTTTAATGTATTTAAACCAGTCAGGTTCCTTTCTGGACCCAAATGCATATGCATTTCTTAATGTATTCATCCTAAACTAACCCAGCTCTGATTCCTGAAAATATTTAAGGATGCACTTAATTTAAAACATGTGAGCGGTCTCAGTGAGGTCACTGGGATGACATTTGACTATAACTGCTTTATGACAGCTCCTAGCCATGCCTCTCCTCCCCTAAACCCCAAGACAAGGTCCAGGAAACCTCAGTAACAGCCAACTTTGCCCTAGAAAGACTTTGTCCATGAGGGCAAAACGTAAACAGGAATGAGACCAGCGAAGCCATTTGCCCCAACACCAGAAAACAGGTCACTAAAGCAAACAAGATTATTACCAATGGAGTCCAGTGGCTCCACTGCCCACAGGGGCTTGCACATCATAGTGTGCTGCATAAGCTTTAGTCACAGCAGTGTTTTAAACATCCCTCCCCTAAAACAGTCTCGAGATAAATTAAAGGCAAGTGAGGCCTGATTAAATTATTGCTACAGCCTCCTCCAAATAAGTACAAGCTAAAAAAAGCACCAGAGGACAGAGATTGCATCTTGCCAAGAAATGGAGAAGACCCCCTTGTTGTAGGCACACCAAAGCAGGCCAGGCAGATGTTTACACCGGGTGATTTAGTGCATTTTGAACATGTCAAGTTGTTTGATAACTTCATACTCAAGAACATTTCTTTCCTCATTAGAGAAACATCCTGGTTTCCAGTAAAAAGTGTTGTTGGCACCAGCATTCCCCACATGCTGTTGTCTGCACAGCAGAAAGCAGAGTTTATCACACAGAAAGAAAAGTTGTAGATGGATGGCAGTTCACAGTGAGTTTCTAGTGGGTCTCCCCTTCTTTCCCCCCTTCAAATGCAGTGGTTGTGCCTGTGCAATATGGACAAGCTGGATCCATTCTTTCCCTGGGCTCCCAGATGCAAAGCCAATAGGTAATGCCAGCACAGAGCTGTTCCTGCACTGCTGGTGCTCTGCAGGGACACAGGATCCGATTTACCTCAGAAGCTCTGCTGCTGTGTTTCAGCTTTACAGGGACACTCCTTAATCTGCATGAGGAATCCAAAGGACTTGAAGCAATAAAAGGAAATAATTGTTTTAAGACACGTACCGAAATATCGTTTTGTGGATGTACTTAACAGATGGGGAATGTGATAGCCAAATTCCATCTCCCCCGGATTATTTTCTCAGAACCAGGCTGCCCTGTCCTCTCTGTGGGTAGAAAAATAGCAGGGGGATGATTTGCAAAAGCTTTCCTCATCCTCAGAGAGAAGCCACGGTAGCCACGGCCCAGGGCAACTGAAGTCCCACTTGTGTTGGGGTGAGGAAGGATTTTTCAGGGCTTAGACAGAAAGGCACATTCATGGCTGTATTACTACACTATTAAAGAGCCCAGAAACCTCTGTCGAAAAGAGGTTTTCACCTTAGGAAAGGTAGCAAGAGACTCAAAATGTAGATGTTGGATCCATTTGTACTTTGGCCAACGGCAGCCAAAGTTGGGCCTTGAAGGCCCAGGGCTGGGATGTTCCCAGCATGCGGGGGAACAAAGTGCCTGCTATGCAGTTGAATTTGGGCTGCATGCCTAGGTCCCTCCAGTTGCTGCTGGTAGACTAACCAGGTGCCTGTCCTTCTGTATAGGAGAAGGAAATTTTCCCATTAGTGCTTCCAGACTTTCCACACAGCACACAGTGGCAGGAACAAGGTGCCAGAGCATTACTGTACCCCCTGCCATACTGATGGTGGAGACTTCAAAAAAGTCTCTTCAGGAGTTTTTGGTTTGGATGGAGAAGTCCTGATCTTCTCCACTTTCTGCACTTTAGCATCCACTACAGAGAGGATTCAGGCTGTGAGAACAGGATTCCTTACAGGTACAAATAAGAAGTATGTCCAACCAGCTAACAGGTTTAAGATCTGACCAGAACTAGTCAAAACAAACCCTCAGACAGGTACATTGAGGACATCAAGTCCTTTGCAGTAATACTTCACTCTCCATGCTTCTATGGCATTGTTGTATCTGCCCATCCAGATAACACCTGAACTGCAAAGAGGTTGGTTTTGCTCACCCTCCAATAGCCATTCCTGGGGTGCCACATCCAGCTGAGCCCACTGCACAAAACAAGCCTGCCATCAATGACTGTCACTGGACTGGATTGCAAATGAGGCCAAGTGTAAAACCACAGTCTGATTTTTAAGGGCAGACATCAATTCTGCAGGGAGCCCAGCAATGCTGAGGTTTGATGGTACAACCTCCATCTGCTTTGCAGAAGCAAATCCACGTGCAGTCCGTCACCACTGGAGGAAAGACCTAGCACGTTCCTGGCACCATGGTGCAGCTCAACCCAAATATCTCTGCTGGTTCTCACCAGCCTCCCAGAGAAAGGCTGCAGACACTAGAACCCACAGCTCTGCAAAGAGCAGACGTGTAACCTACAGCCTAAAGCTCTGTGAGAAGGAGTTTTGAAAACACCAGCCCAGTTTCATTTCAGGAGGTGGGCCCGGGATTTCCTCCTCCTCCCTCTCTACTTTGCTTCACCAACACAATGTCACTCTTTCCCTGTTTCCGAAAGGGGGTGTGGGGGGACTCTCTGCATCAGAGATCAGGAGCTGGTTAGAAACGAGGAACCCTTGGTTTGACCCCTGCTCTATTGAGAGACCTTTTGTGCCTCTGCAAAGCTCTTGGCTCCGCACCGGCCCCACGGCTGGCGGAGGGAAACGCTGCAGGAAGCAGGGAGTTATTCTGCTGCTGACAATCAGGAGCAGCAGTGTCCTCTGGTGCCTTCATTGTCCAAAGGTGTTTGAGTGTAAAGCTCACACATAATAGCGACTTTCCAGCCATGCCTGTTGAAAAAAGCCTTTTGGTGCTCGCCAGCCCTGCCAGGAATGCAAGACCTCAGGTGTCCGGGCTTATCTTCCAACCAAACTCATTCATTTAACAGCCAGCTCTGGTTACTCCTTGTAGTTAAAAGAAAGAGTCAAAACAAAGGCTCAGCAGCCACGTACTCCTCAGCCATTCAGCACTGCCGGTGCGGGAAGCAGGTGTTCGAAGGTCTGTGTTCCCACTCCAGTCTGAAGAGGCTGGAATAAGACACTGCCTTTTGAAATGTCCACGAAAAGAAAGGAGAAAGAGGCAGCACACCATCGCTCCGCAGGCTGGGGGCAGGCGAAGGCTAATTCCTAGCACAAGCTGGAAGAGTGCTGTGAAGCACATTCCCACAGAAATTTCTGCAAATATGGAAATGAATCTAGTTGAGTGGGTTTCACACCCTTCTTTTTCTTTTAATGGGCTTTCTGGGAGCGCTGGCAGAATGAGTACCTTTCGCTGAGAACATCAGTGTACTGGGTTTGCTGATAAGCAGGCATTTGCAGTGGAAGCAGCTAGCTCCATCGCCCCACGGTGACAAGAGGAAGCACCCAAGCACCTGTCCCATCTGCATCCCACTCTGTCAGCCTGGCACAGGTAAGATTGGAAGTGCTTGGCCGTCTCAGGAGAACTGCAGCACCTGGATTTAGCAAAATGTTCTCCAAAGTGGACCCTCTCCCCCTCCCAAAAAAACCCAACACATGAAAACCAACCAACCAAACCAACAAAAAAAAACAAACAAAAGACCACAACAAAAACTTGCAAAGGAAACTTAATAGCAGCACAGGAGCAAAAAGTAATGTTTGTCACGAGTAACAAGCTGCAGATTGCAATAATTCAAGCACAGGTTGGGGTGCCAGTGTTACCTCTGTTTTACCCTTATGGCACTTTTTATGCAGAGGTACTAAAAGAAAGGCTGAGGAGGGGGTTACTTGTGCTGACTCAGGCCCAAAAGCTCTGCTCTCCCAGGGCTCATCTGCTCCCGGGCACTGCAAGTCACCATTCAATACGACACTGAGCTGCTTGCTCTGCCACAGCTCCTTGAAAAGGTGCCCTGGCCACATAGCAAACATAAGAGGAGATTTCCTGGACCTTATTTTTTTTTTCCTTTTAAATAAAATCAATCTGTTCCATCAGAAAATTAAAACTTCCCATCCTTTTTCTCACTCATCAGCTGAGCAGCAAACATGGGGATAAAGCACTGGGCCAGCTCAAATAGTTTGTGCTGTAGCATCCCCTGGATGTTCAACAAATAAAAACTCCTTTTCCTGCTCTTACTACACCTGGTATAGCTGGGCAATGCCCATGTCAGTGCTGGACAAGCCCCAACAACCAGATCAAAGAACATTCAACTCCAAACAGCCAATACAAATTTCTCAGCATCTCTGGCTATTAGTTGTTCCTCCAGCTATCAAGCCCACAAGCCACAATGGGGCTCTTCTGAAACACATTTTCTCTCTTAATCCAGCTAAGTTAAGATAATAGCATCCCCCCACCTCCCTTTTCAATAAAGCTGCCAGTTTTAAAGATGCATCATAGTAATTTCTTAAAAGCTACAGGCCATCAGTGCTGCCTAAGTGCTCTTTACTCATGTGGCACCGAGGGACTGCAAAGAACTCACATGCAGGCTAAAAATATTCCCACCTCATTATGTACTCTGGTGGATTACTTAATAATTACACCTACTAGATCCAAAGATAATTACTGTTTTAATAGTCAGGTGTCCCTTTTATTAATACACTAAGTCACCCCACCATTACCTATTGGTAACAGCCATCACATCAGCAGCCAGCAGGTCCTCTGCACTCAAGCCACCGTGCAAGGAGGTTGCTCATTGTACCCCCCACTGTATCCCCAGCAGTCACTTAAGAACACCTCCTCCTTCTGCAGGGGTAAGGCCTGCAGAGCACTTCCATCCCACTAGTGACACCCTCAATGTGACACAGATTCAGCACAGTGGACGCTCTGTGACATCCACTGGATGCTGGAGTGAAGAGGAGCCACTGTGCACCCAGCCTCATTATGGGGTCCCTTTCAGGGCAGGACTTGGGAAGCACATCCCCAAAACTTCATAGATTCATAGATATTAGGGGTTGGAAGGGACCTAGAAGATCATCTAGTCCAACCCCCCTGCCCGAGCAG
>JAOEGS010012952.1:57283-74530 GCA_025447755.1 Corythornis vintsioides | reverse complement strand
ATCAAAGTCTAGCTCATTGCCTTGGCCAGCAGCCACACAGTCACCAAATCCCACCACCGTGCCTCGAGTAGAGTAGATTGAGTTGTCCAAAAAGCTGCCAGCTTGACGATGCTAGGACAAAGAAAGCCCAGATATCTGTAACTGTCCATGGGCCAGAAACTCACTGCACACCCCTTGCCATTAGATCTTCAGATAGATAAATGTTCAGCCTTTGCAGTGCTTTTCAAGATGGTGGATTACAACTTACTGGACTGCCAGCAAGTAATTTTCCTTGCTTTATAAAGCACATTAGGTTGCCCAAACAGGAGTAATACTTTGTGCTGCTGCAGCAGCTATTATCTTATTGAACATCTCTCACGGATTCCTGCTAAGGCAGGCTGTGAGGACTTCCATTTTAGTCCTCCTCTGCAAAAGCCCATAATGTTCCTGAATTTTCTGAGCTGCAAATTTTCACACTTCTTTCTCTGCCAGTGTTGGCTTTCATTATTACTCTTAAATATAAACTTGGACCAAAAACTCTTCAGATGTTTTAAGTTACGAATCTGTGGAAAAAAAAAAATACATAGTTTTCTACATTAAAAAGAAAGTTTTGTGTGCAAGTGCGAGGGAGACACACAGAAGAAGCAGGGAATAGCTCAAAAATGGCAATTCTTTGAAACCTGAAACTTGGCATGGGAACAGTTTCTGACAAAGTGTACACTCTGCTAAGTTTAGAAGAAATTGTGCTTGTAAAATAAAGCTATGAACACTTGAGAGTACACCCTAGTGCACAGACAGCGAAGGATGCTATTCAGATTTATGTATTAACACAGATATGCCTGAGGATTCTGTCTGCATCACAGAGGGCAATCACAAATAAGGACCCTCCAGCTCTAAAACCAAAAGCTCCCATACCTATTTTAGCAATCTGGGCAGTACTAAATTGGATAGGCAAAGTCTTGAGTTTGGGCCATTCAGCCCATCACTAATTAATGGCTTCTGTACCAAGCAGCAATGTGGTGTCTAAGATTGAAAAAACCTCAATGCAACCAGATGTCCCCACCACTGTAAAGTAACCTGCAATTCCACAGCCATGTTCCTCCTGCTTTCAATCCTCACTATTTCACTCTGTCACAAGGAGTGAAAAAGGGAGAGGCAATGTTAAGGTAGGCAGAGCACAGATGGCTGCCTGGGGAGCCCCAGGGATAATATCCCTGGGATTAAACATGGCAAGTGTCACCAGATGAAAGTCCCAGCACACCAAGGACAAGTAATCCCTGCAGCAGGGAGCAGCAATTAGAGGAGACACCTTTATTTGCACCAGGCCAGAGCTGGAATTGTTTCAAGTTTCAGTAACTGGTACAACAAACACCTCTGAACACAGAATCATTTACATGTGCACGCTCAAAAAATGCTTAAAGATTTTCAGCATTCATCCCCAGCCTCTACCATCCACCTGCATGAGAAAAACAATAGGGTGTTTGAACAAGGTCAGACTAAACCCAGAGTGGCACATAGGGCAGCATGGGAAGCATGGAGACAGTCAGCAATCCTGTAAAAGACTGCAGTGAGGAGATGTTCCTCTTCTGGCTGGGCAAGGGATGGATGATGCAATTTAAATAGGAAGAATAATAACCAGTCAGTGGAGACTGGGACTTGGAGAACCTGGACAGTCATGGATATTCCTCTGCACACAGGTGTCCACCTGCAAGATGCAGATATCTGCACTTTTCCAGATGCTGGCTGTGTTAAAACAGAGCCAAGGGAGGTTCTAATGGCAGCTGAAGAAGTCAGCCAGACAGTGCAATGAAAACAGAGCTTGTTCTAAGATAGAAACTGTGTTCACACTTGGAACTGAACTCCCAGTTCTGCATCCTTCCTGGTCTTCTGTTATTGCCATTTCTCTTCGCTGTGTCTATCTGAACATCAAGTGAAGCATCCCCATGTTAGGAGAAGAGTGGATGTTAGACATGGTATTTATGCCAGTTAACGTCTTCATAGATCAGCAGCTGCTTTAATCTCCAAATATCTGAAACAGTGCTCAAAATCCAGTGCTGGTCCAAAATTTCACCCCTCCAATTCTCTCCTTACCCTGAAACCAACACATATGGCGGGGAAAGGCAAACACTATCAATCCCAACACAAGGCTGAAAGCTACATAAATGCCTTCTGAGATGTTCATCCACCAGCTAAATGCTCCCCAGCATAACAACCCCGTATTTGCAGATTCTGAGTGTTGTCAGTTACTCTCAGATCTCACAGCCCCAGAAGGAGGAAAGCAGGTAGGATGTAAAAGTAGAGTTGTTCCTTATTTTACGCAAGTAAAATGCAAAGCAGGTCTGAGGTTTCAGTCCAGCTGAGCACTGCTCATTGGTGCTGGTATCCATTGCCCAGCCTCAGACTGTCCTGCCTGCTCCAGCCCCAAACTGCCCGTGCACTCAAGAGCCTTGTGGACAAGAACAGTCCCCAAAAGAGCTAGAAACGACAGCAGCTCCATCTCAGTTTTACATTCACAGTCCACAGACTGCAGTTGAACAAATGGCTGTAGCAGCCCCTCAGAGGGCTCTGATAGGCCCTCTCAAATCAAGCAGTGAGACTGTTTGGAAGAAGCCTCCCCCAGCCCTCGCCCTGCTTACTGACTTTTCCAACAAAATGTTCAGTTTGTGTTGTTCTGAAGAAGAGCTCTCTGCCCACCTTTAAAAGCTGGACTAGAGCAACTGAACCCATTTCACTCGGGAAGTCCTGTCTGGACACAGTCTCTGAGAGGCAAATACACAGGTTGAAGCTCTGGGTGCCTCTGTAAACACCACATTTCCTTCCTCACACGTACATGTAAAGAAGTGGGATGGTTTTGAACACCCTGTGTTCAGAGAAACCTTTCATTTTAGTTATCCCAGCTAAAAGCAAATAACATCACATGGTATCTCAAGGTGGGTTTTTTTGGGCTTTTTTTATACTTGGAAAACATTAAGACCATTTTTACAGGTCCAAGTTAAGCCCAAGCAGGCACTGGCATCACTTAATATTAGTTCCACCATCCTCTGTGCTGCAAGCACAGAAAAAAACCCCAAACCTCAGGCACTAGGGAACAACCTGAACTTTGATCTGGAGAAAATCTGTATAGAAGGTTGGAAAAAACAACACAACAAACAGTGTCTGCAAATTGTTTTTTCATCATTTTCCAGTTTTTGTTGTTCCCTTCTTCCTCTTTTCACCTCTTCTGGGGAAAGGCAAGAATAAAAAGGCAAAAACTCCCAAGGGAGCTATCATGAAGTATTTTTAAGACAGTTTATTTGAAAGGGTAGTCAGGGACACAGCCCTGGCTTTAATAAGCCTGACCTAATGAGATTTCAGTTAAATTTTGCCAAATTTAGGACATTTGCATTTTATAGGTATACAAACTGGAATTAATTAATACAAAACTTGTACAATGAAGCCTGAGGTAGAAGTTGAACGTGCTGACCTTACACAGCATTTGACCAGACCTTCAGGGCAAGAATGGGAGGGGGAACACTTTGGTATGTAAAAGATACTAGGTAAAATGACTTTTCACAGGTTGCATTTATAACTACAGAAAGGACTGCAGCAGAGCTGCTCTAGCATCAGGATCTTGGCAGAATCAAAGAAAAGGTTTAGCTATTGATGTGGATAATGAGAAGATACACTTAGGAACAAATGGTTTCTGAATTCCTAGTGTTCCAGGGCTGGTCCCAGGAGATGCCTGCAGGAAAGTGTCTCCTTTGCAGACAGCACAGACCACTTCCCAGCTCCTGCACCAGAGATTGAACAGCTCAAGTCAGAGGGTCTTTGGTAACATTATGAATTTGCCTGTGTGGTGAATGGATTTAGGAAACAAGACTACTTTACTTTTCAATCCTACGTCAATTATCCACTGAGGGTGGGTCCTGCCTCTGGAGCTGTCCAGGCAAGAGTGGGCCTTGTCCTGCACTTGGTGTACATCTACCTCCACGGGACCATAAATACATTAAAAGAAAATATACAAAATTAACACGTATCTGAAGCAATCTTAGGCCCAGGTGCCTTTTTGATAAGAAATTGTGTCACTTGGTGATTTTGCAGGTGATTTTTTTGATGTGGATTAATCAATAAAGTTGGGTTGGCCCTTGCAAGCTTGAAACAGCCAGTGCAGCCTGGAAGCAAGGATGAATTTCAGGATTGCCCTAGAGAACTGGGACCACACATTGGCTGTCTTTTCCCAGTGAGGACCAAACTTGCATGGCTCTGCTCCAGCCATAATGAGAATCACATAACAGACAATACCAGAGAGGAAAGCACAGACTGCATTCACACCATTTCAGCCAATGGGTAGTTTTTGAGACATTGGTCCCCTGACAACTCACACCCCATTTATTAGTCTCTCCTCTCCCACAGGAGCTATTCTGTGGGTGAAGCAAAGAAATTCATGCCAGGTCACTCACTCTCCCCACTTTTCATCAACAGAGTCCTTTTAAAGAGAAAAATCAAGCAACAACTGGTGACATACACACAAGCATTTCTTCTAGCATAGCTCTGCAAGGCAGGGATATGAAGAGGTGTGATCCTTTGCTGATGGAACTGTACTGGCAACAAGCCCATGTGTTATACCAGCAAACCCCTTCTCTCTCTCTCTCTTTTTTTTTTTTTTAAACAAAGATAATGTGTTTTGCTGAATACGTGTGTGTCAGCACAAACATATATTTTTTTCCTTTACATTCTGACATCATAAAGCAGAGCTATGCCCAGATGAGGATGCTTTTGTGGGTGTAACAGCCTTTGATGTCCTGTTTTGGGCAGGTGTTCACTGACTGACTTCAGGTTTCTTGAAATACAACAAAACACAACTCAGTTTACTGGGAAGACATGAGGGAGAGGGGTGAGTCCATGACTCCAGAAGTCTATAGTCACATGCCTAAATGAAAAGCACCTGCATTTTCAGACTCTATTAGTCTCAAGAAAAAGTGAGCAGTAGGTCTTCCTGGTGGGGGTATGGTGAATGAGTGGAGAGCAGACAAAGAAATAAACACAGCTGAAAGAAACTCTGACTTCTGATCAAGGGAATATATTCATGGAATATGGCATGTGATATTTGCCCAGCTGAACACACAGCAGCAGCAGGCACTGTGACCCACAACTGCAAAATAAGAGAAACCTATTGGCAGCATCAGTCCATAAAAAGGACATAAATAATTAGAGTTCTTCTAAACAAGGTTAAGTTTTAGCTGCTGCTTCTCTTCCTCTATTTAACAATCAAGGGAGATGCCTCAAAATGATTCAGGGTGAATTTTGTCTTGGTAAAAAGATTTAAAAGATATCAGAGCCTACCTCTTTACCACAAACTTTGCTGTTCACTAAATGAAAGCTGAGCCACAACCTCAGCAAGCCCTGGCAGATTGACTTGTTGCATCCTCAGAGCAACTTTCCTGATGGGAACGTGAGTACTGACACCTTCAATTGTTCCAAAATGCTGCTGCCATTTTTACATCCTGCCCCACAACACTCTGGGTCCCCTGGAGCACTGACCCACAGCACCTCTCCAGCAATGCTGCCCTTTACACTTCTCATGAAAGGAGAAAAATAAACAGCCATTATCTAATAGGGACTAAAAGGGTTTGGGTTCTTTTTTTTTAATGATTCAATATAATTTAAATATTCTCCATTTGCTGCTACATGAATGGTTGATTTTGGATTTGGGTGTCAGGGGTGACTAGAATATAATCATCAGTTCCTCAACACTATGCTCATGCTTGGACATCTGTCTTTGCATCATCTTCTAAGCACAAACAGCCTTGCCTTCCACAACTTAATAGAAACACAATACAGCAAGGGAGTCAGAAAGCACCACAAAAGAGAGCAGTCTAGATAATTATGTCAGGATTTCTACTTTTGTATTTTAATGTGAAAACTCCTGGAAGCATCAGACTGACCAAGTCTCTCTCCCAAAGCAAAAGAATCTTGTTCTTGTCACGGTTTAGGGTGAGGGCAGCCCCCAGACCAATAACAGATGCTCTCTTTTAACCCCCTTCCCTCCCTGAAGGGGGAAGAGAAAAGGAATAAGTGATTAGAAAAGGAAACTAGAACAGTTTTAATGACAATGAAAATAATGATGGAATATATACCAATATGTACAAAACTAGTCCTGAATGCCCCTGATGGCAATTCCATCACCATCACTGATGCTGTGGGGCAGGCACTGGGAGACTCCCAGACTGGGCCCCACAGCAGACAGAGTCTGGATTCTGGCACTGGGTTCAAAGGCAGAATGGACAGAGTCCTCCCAGGTGCTCTGAGGGGGAGTTATCACTGCTAGAAGCAGCCACTGTCTGCAAAAACACACTGGTAACTTCAGAAAATACAGTTAGAAGATCTGAGCTGAGAAGTAAAATCACTGAACAGAATTGGTTTGGTTCTCACTCAAATCAGGACATTTTCATAATCCTTGCTTCAAGTAAAGAAATAACCAGGGAAAATAAATGCAGTGCTCAGTGCCTGGGTATTCATCATTCACCTTTAAGCCTCCAAACTCCTCTAGAAGACAGCACAGAGAATACCTGTTCTTGCTGCTGGCCATTTCATACTGAAAATCCCCACAATTGCCCTCCAGCATGAAGACATCCATCAGAAGGAAAGTTATTTTAGATCTGACAGGCAGTCAGGGGCAGAGTAAGATTGTTACATAAAGCATCAGTGGGAGTAAACAGGAATATTACTTATAGGCTTCCACCTCAAGGGACCCTCACTGTACCACACAGGCTCTGGGATTCCTCCAGGTGATTAAATGCATAGATCAGCTTTTTGGCACTTCCTACTTTGTACCATGTATCTGCCCTTTCTCCTGTACAGATGGGCAGCTTACGTGGACTTCTGCTAATTTTATGTGTCCTTCCATGGAATTTGCACTTAGCACATGAGGGTCTTTCTCATCTGCAGCCAAAGGATGGACCAGAAGATCAATCTTAGCTTCTAAGAACTCCTTGAGAATAATGATTCCTCCACTTGACTATATTGTCC
This sequence comes from Corythornis vintsioides, assembly GCA_025447755.1. NCBI lineage: Eukaryota > Metazoa > Chordata > Aves > Coraciiformes > Alcedinidae > Corythornis > Corythornis vintsioides. Next base: position 67,543 of record JAOEGS010012952.1, on the reverse strand, counting down.
TATGCAACCATCACTGCTGTATTCAAGTTTGGAGGCACTTTGTATCCATGTCACTCACCAGGTCTTGTTAACTTCAGAAGGGGCATGCACTTGACAAAACCCTTCTTTCCAAAACCCTGGCTGCTGGTTGGAGCTAATGCATCACACCCTAAAAACCCAGAAAAATACATTTTTCCAGGCAATTCTTTACTGGATTTAACTTTTTTTTTTTTAATCACAGCTAAAACCATGCTGTACCAATCAAAAACTCCCTTTAACCATGTCTCATATTGCCCTGTATTCTGATTTTTTTTTTTCAGAACTCAGTCACTTCAGACTTTAGGACATGCTAATTCAAATAAATGTAAGCAAAGCCATATAGGTACCCAGGAGACACTACCCCTGTAATTGCATCACAACACTTTTCAGAAGCTTCCTAAACATCAACACTTGATGTTTAGAAGGTAAAGCTATGGATCTTGGGCAGTGGTATTTGGGCTGGATTTTGATTTCCAAATCCTTCCTTCCTAGGAGTTAAGTTTCCCTGAGACACTGAGGAAGCAGAGAATGGAAGAAAGAATCTTGGTCTGTGAGTTTTCTGCACAGCTCTCAGCCATGCCCATCTCTGCATTTTGTTCTCTAGTGATGAAATGTTTTAGGCTGTTCAGACAGGGAGATCTGCACTTCTGAAGGCTGACCAAACCATCCATTAGGCTTTTCTTAGCATATATATTGTTCTTGAATCATAGGCAGCACTGTAGCCTCTGAAGAGAGTTGACCAGAATGTAACTGGGACTAATGCATAGTGCTGCACTAGCAACTGGGAGCAGTTTGCTCAAAGTGAAGCAAAGAGCATGAATTATATATTCTGATTGAAATGTAAGTTATTTGAGTCCTGAAAAGGGGCTTTGTAGAAGCAGAGAGAATGTTTCTGCAGGCATGCAGTCACCCCTGAAACCTTCATTTCATACATACTCTTCCCTACCATTCTTTGCAGCATTTATCCTTCTTTTCTCTGCCAGCTCATCAGATCCACGAGGTGATTGTCACACACATTTTCCTTTCCTTACTTTACACGCATTGGTGATGGGACAAATATGAATGCTCAGGCCCACTGCAAGAGATTCTGCCCTTTCTAGACCATAGTTCCATGGCAAAAGTGCTACTGCACTCCTCTGAGTCAGCACGGGACATCAGCTCTTTACAGAACTGCATCCCAACTCCTTGGCTCCCAGACAAAAAGCAGCGAAGCCTGCTCAGGTTCCAACATCTCTAGTTACCATCATTTTAACTCTTAGAATCACTCTTCATCATTGGAGGTGATGGAGCAGGGCTCCCATCACTCTCTCCTCTTCATTTTTCTGTCTTGGCCTTGGAAAAAAACCCTCTTCTGCCTAGTGGAAAGCAACCAAGTCTCTTGACATTCAACCTTGCCTGAAGAATTGGCAACTCGGGATGATAACAAGGATTTCATTAGCAGTTCTCTCAAAGGCCACAATAATAATAACCAACATGACCAAAGTAGTTGACCTTGCAGAGTGGACATCATGTCTGCTTCTCCCTGGTTTGCCCATGGAAGCAGGAAGAACTCCCTAACAGCCCAAGGTGGAGACATGCACTTCTACAAGCCCTTAGCAGCAGGAGCCATGCATGTTAAGTGGAGCAGGAGAGAATTCAGCAGCATAAGAGCTATCCATATTTCTAGAAGTATTTGTGAGCAGCTATTGAGCCCTCAAATGCCAGACCTCAAGAGCCAACTTCACTTTAGCCAGGCAAATAGAAATTTTGAGGAGCTCCATTAGGGCTATTCAAGGTACATCCTTTTCCCTCCAGAATAATTAAATACATATCTGGCCTATCATCTGCAGTGCAAACACCACCCAAATGCTTCTAGTGCTGACAAATATATTCTTCCATCATTGCTCAATCACTATTTGCTCAGCCTAGCTCTGTGTGTATTATAATAGCATTTAAAAACAGCCTTCAAAAGCAGATGAATCTGAAATTAACAACAGAGGCATGTTTGCTCCGAGGTCTAGATGAGAGCATAAAATAACTGAACTTTGTTCTTGTGGCTTATTACATCATACAGCCCCTCTTTGACTGAAAATATTTCTATTCCTCATTCTAGCCCATCTGTTCTTCAGAAAACTCCTTCTCTCCATTTACTTGAAAAACAACTAACTGGAGGCAAAGGCTCTTCCCCCCCAGAGGAAAGTATGTTCATAATTAAGTGAAGAGCACTGCATGTGTATTCCTGTTAGGGCATGTGCATGTACACACACGTGTGTGCATATGCCTATTTTTAGTTACATTGTCAAAAATAAGCAACACATTTCACAGAAAAATTTTCTTGACCCGAAAAAACCATCATTATTTCTCATTAGGAAATAAAGAAACAGAATTGTCAAAAATATCTCTCTGCAGGAGAGCTGTGCTGGGAGATGACAGGACTTTCCCCTGCTGTTATGTTTTCTTTAGCTTTAATTTACTTTGGTGTGAAAACCAAGCCAGCAGGGAACGGTGCTGCCCTCACCTTCCTGTGTGGGCTTGGAGAGGCATTTTGGGTCATCAGATGTAAAAAAAAAAAAGACATTCCTTCAACAAAGGTTCATCTCATTCAACACAACTTCACCTGCCTGCACTGTGGTTCAGGCAGCCTCTGCTGCTGGGTCTTTCCTCTCACTGAAAGGAAACCAAGCTGAAATGGTACAAATTCCTTCTATTGGTGTAACTTGTCTAATTGGTATATGAAATATTTCTACTGAGACAGCTGAGCACATAGCTAAAGAGAGCTATTCTCCTCCTTTTGCTATCTGTAATGGGAAAAGGACACATTCCCCTTTGTCTTACCCTTTCTTATTATAATAACTTCTGGAAAAAGCCCACTGATTTATCATTTACCAGGCAGTGCTTGTAGCAAGGAGGGTCTCAGCTGAGTTGGTGGCCTTGGGACACAAGCTTAGCACATACAACAAAGCAGCATGGAAAGAAAGCTGCATTGCACTGTTCCCAGGAACAACACCCGCATGCCTGCCAGGCCCCTGGGATACAAATGCTCTGAAGAAATCCTAAATGAGTCAGGGCCCAGCTCATTTAAAACAATAACCACAAAACCACACATGAAGGGGTGAAATCCCCTATTAATGACCCTACTGATGAATTCTCAGAAATTGCCATCTGAGGGGAAATGCATTTGTCATTTTTGACAGCCAGAAATTACTTGAGTAAGGCTGCCTGGTGGCAGTTTTCTCCTCTGGCAGAGCAGACCTCCAGGATGTACCACCAAGGTGGTAGAACTCAGGACAGTGCACAAGTCAGGTTCAGCACTCATACCTTCCTCAGGAGCTGATGTCATTTTCCCAGGTAGAAGGAGAGGCTGTGAAGTCTGGACAGTGACACTCAGGTTTTTCCTTTCAGCTATGTCTATAAGCTAGACAAGAAATTCTTACCACATGGGACATGACATACTGCACAACAGCCTAAATTAGCAGGGTTTCTAGTAGGTTTAGAGAAGATCATTCATACTTCATGTTCACCATACCCTTGGTGCTTCTGTTCACATCCTTAACATCTACCTAATTTGGTATCTGATCCAGTTTGATGTGTATTGGGACTGTTAGTAGTGGTATTAAAACTGAACTCCACTGATGCAAGTCTACTTTTCTGCTTGTGCTGTATCAAAAAAATGCCTCTTTCTAGATATGGGATATACTCCTGTGCTTCTGGGTTGTAATTCACATTTGGTTACACTTGAAACAGTGGTTTCAGTGCTATTGCTGAAGAGATTATGGTATATAAGTCTATAAAAATCTCACCAGAAAACCACTAAGGGCTTGAAGCACTCAAAGTCTGTATAGACATGGTGCACAAAGAATGGGAAAGAAAACAGGTATTCTGAAATATGAGCTGCCTAGGGCTCTGGAAGAAAGGAAAAGCTCTCCTGGGTTATTTAGCCCACAAATAGGAAGCAAAGCCAGGTTCAAAATTAAACTCTTTCCAGCAATAAAAGAAAAAAAACCCATGATTTTCATAGGTGAAGGAAGTGAGCATGTGGTTTGTCATGTGCTGCTTTACCCACAGGAGTACAAAATGCAAGTGGCTTGGCCTTTCTCCTACCTCTTTTTGACATTGTCAGAAGACTCCATTACACCCAAGGTGTACAGATAGGTACAGCTCAACCCATTTAGCTCCATAAAGCAAAGTGGCCATGCTCACAGCAAATTTCATTTCCCATACAGAATGAAGCAGATCTTGCAAAGTGTATTATAGCAGAGTTTTAAGAAAGTATTTGCTTGCAAACTGCAGGCATCACAGCATTCTTTGTTTTTTGTTTCACAATAATTTACTAGTGAAAAAGATCCAAGAACTAGGCCTTTAAAATTTTTATCTCCTCATCTATCCAGTTTCCAGACAAAATTATTTGCATATAGACATTATTGAACTTTCCCACTGCATTCCATAGGAGCTGCCATTGACTTCAACAGAAACAAAGCAACCTGGTAGTCCAAGAAGCAGCCTTTGTACAGATACAACTTACATGTGCAAAATATGCTTCTGTGCCCTTGAGCCTGAAGTCTATAACCCCTTCCTGACTTGTGGCATCAAAGTATTAAACTTATTTGTCCTATTTATTTTCCCAGTTCACTACAGTCCTCCTGCTGGAGAGTGGCCTGCTCTATGCATTAACCCCTCCAGCTTCCACCACAGCACATCTCTGCATTGATCAGAGGTAAATAATGCACGTTGGGAAAGGGCATTTTCTTCCTGCTTGTCTGTAGCTTCATCTTTCTACTTGCTTCTGGGTAATGTTACTGAACACAGACTTTTTTTCAAGCTTAGGTAAAACTGGCACAACAGATTTCCTGATGTCTTGGAACCCATCCAAAACACCCATTAGCCACAAGTTCACAGACTGATACATCTTCCAAAAGGCTCATAGACAATGCTATTGTTTCTAAAAAGAATTTACCTTCAGGTAAATGAAAATGAGATTTACTGCTTAGGACAGGTTGCATGCAGTAAATCACTGAGAAATTATGAATTGTCATTTGTCAGACTCCATTCCTCTGCAGCGATGAGGGGCCCTCAGACCACTCAGCTCTGTGGCTCCCCATGAAACCCCTGCTGTTTATGTGCATTGCTGTGGCAGGCCTGGATACAGATCATGTCTCCACAGTGCTAGGTGCTACCCAAATGTGCCAGGTCACCACAGTCACATCAGGCTGATAGTGCTGAATGATATTGCCCTGAGTAGGAACTCCTACCAGCATCTCCTCCTCCATGTCCTCTGCCATCTGCTGTGCTAGCAGGTGATGCAGACCACTCATGAGCCAAGCAGCTTGGTCTGGGGAAGGGGCTGGTGAGAGACTCCCAGTTCCTAGTCACAAGATTGAGCCCTTGGCTTGCAAACACCAAGGCACACAAGGCCACAACAGAGCCCCAGAGATATACTGCCATGCAGGACCTTCCCTCCCTATTGCTCTGTCCCACTAGATGTTGGGGGGCTCTTCAAGGCCAGGCTTGTTGCTATCTAGCAGAAAACATAGCACCTGAGTTTAGAGACTTAATCTTTCCCATCAGCATAGAGTCTCTGGCCTTGCTGCCAGACTCCATTCTTCTCAGCAGTATCAGTCCCAAGCCCTTATCATCAGCATTAACATGGACCTACTGTGGCTCCTTCCTACCACAGTTTTCTGTGTTTCCACTATTGCTGAATTCCCTCCAACCACACAAAGTCTGTAATGTTGCATTGCCAAATACAGAGTGGATTTCTCACCCCTAGATAGCTCTCCAGACCCTCATGAACCACCACGTGCAACTGTTGCTTACAGCACACATCCTAAATACACCTTGCAGCCAGGGATAGTAGCAGCACATCTCAAATTTGATGTTAAACTACAGACCCAGGATTTTGCTGCTTCAGATCCCCTGGTTTGCCCAACACCTATGGTCTTTTAGCAGCTTCACACACAGCTTCCAGAAATACATTATTAATAGCACTGCTGCAAAATGACCTCAAAGGCCCATCGCTGCCAATGCATGCAGCCCATGAAGCTCAGCCTTCTGCTTCTAAACACTTTGAGCAGAGATGACCCATCAGAAACAATTAACTCTAGGACCTGCTGGTAGTCTGTAGTGCAGGAGAAAACTGTACTTCATGCTTGTGGGTTTTTACGTCATGGGAAAAAAAAAATAACCAACCAACCAACAACAACAACAACAAAAAAATAACCAAACAAACCAACCAAACACCAAACTGAATCCTCATCTCTTTTTCAGGATAAGGCATTGATTTTCTGTGGGAAGGTGGGTGTGCATTAGTACAGGACAGAGACACCCCTGTGAACAAAAGCTGTTTATGATTCTGCAATACTTTGTCATATTAAAGACTGTTACCACCAATAGCACACACAGATCAGGACTGATTGTGGTCTGGTGTGTGGCTCTTCTAGAGATTTCAAACCTGACCCAAACACACAGATATTTACATGGTGGCTGAATAACCACTCAAACAATATGAAAATCACCACAAGCAGGAGTTCTCTGAGTCAGGAGTGGGGAAAAAAAAAACCTTTTACCAAAACCCCACAAAACAACAAATGCAGGACAGAAGCAGTGCCAGGCTAGCTGGCAGCACCCATGCAAAAATGGCACTCTCAGATGCATAAGCAGGTTTAAATCTTCCCTGCAGTTACACCAAACAAGGAGCCCTGTCTCCATGCAGAAACACTCTGTTACTGATTCTGCTGCACTGGGAACAGCAGCAGTGCAGACTTCATCAAGACCCGAGTCACACAAAACAGAAACTCATTAAAATAAAATTATCAAGTTGAATTCACATTATTTTCTTTGAAGATGACATGGTTTAACTAACAGGTTGATTCTGCCACTGTCTGCACACAGAGCTATGGAAAATGCCAGAATTTCACTCATTTTTCAGACAGTATCTATTTATGGTAGCAGGTAATTCTTAATAAACCCTCAGAACCATCCGGTATTTAATTACAAAAATAGTTTCATAGGTAATTTGTGGAAAAAAAAAAAAATAGGCAATTTCAAGTGATCTTTTAAAGATAATATTCAATCTCACAAACCAAAAGTCTCAACTATCCAGAGTTACCAAGAAGAAAACAAGAAGAAAAGTATGTTTGATCAACTCACCTCCAAATGCTGGGGTTTCTCCATCAGCTGCAGCAAGCACTGTTCCCAATGCAGGATCCACTTTAGGAACAGAAGATTTGAGCATCATGAAGCAACCAGAGCAAAAACATCAATCTTTGGATGAGCTGCCAGTCTGACTCTTGGGAGATGTGGTTTTCCCTCCATCACTGGGCACTGCTGTTCCTCTGTGTGCTCAGCCAGCCACACGATTAGTACTTCTGTCAAAGAAAAAAATAAAATAAAATCACATTTCATTGGTCTGCCTGGTGAGATTCATTACACTGACTGGTAAAATCCAAGCCCCTTGAAGCAGGGCTATCTTTCCTCATGTGCTCTGCCCAGCCTGGTTAGCCATGATCAGTCAGTTTAAAAACACAACTGCTGATGAGCTGTGGCTGCTAAGAAGCATAAAGTTTTGTAGACTGAGACACAGAAAGTGTTCCCCTCCTTGTCAAAGATGTCAGTGTTTCCTTGGCAGGAACAAAAGAGTACAACAAAGAGGTTAAGCTCAGATGTGTTAATAAAATGCTCATCTATGAAAACACCTTTTTGTAGGTGCCCCTCATCTCAAGTCTCCAGATACACATACATCCATGTCCCTGTACCCCGGGAGAGCAGTCACAGACTTCACTTTTAGGCCCTCAGCAACTTTCCCATTGTACCAGAACAGTAGATTTTGTACACACTATTAGAGGTATTTAATTTGAAAATTGTGATTGTAAAAAAGCATCTAACCAGTCCTACAGCTTTAACAAACCTCCAAACAAAGGGCAGGCAAGTCACTGCTTCTAACACACAGTAAGGTGCTGCCTCGGCAGGGCCCAGAGGCCCATACCTCGTTTCCCAGCCATTTCCAGGGCCCCACAAACCCCTACATACAAAAACCAGAGGGCACTCGCTTCCAGGAACCCATCACTTTGATCAGAATGATTAGAAACTTTGGATGGGATCATAATATCAGCATCTCTCAGGGGGGTGAGACAATAGGATCTAGGGATTGCATTCAACAAGTGTGCCTCTAATGCACGTTTCTTTGAGCCAGCATCTCTTCAGAGACTCAGAGGTCTTATCTTCTACAGCTTCAGAGTGGTTGCAAACTGACTGAAGAAAACTACACTAACAAGGCTTTCTCCAGCAAGGGCAGAGGCACTTACAGGCACTCTGTGGCAGGAGACACAGCAGCACCGCACTGAGATACAGCGGCCTGAAAACAGCTTCTGCCTTTTTCCTGGCAAACTCACACCTGTTTTCATCATTGGCAGTTCTTGTTAAAACACGAATGATCTCTGATCATCTCCACTCTGCTCCAACGTTGGGATGAAGCCCTGAGATGTGCAGAATCCATAAGAATCACACTGAGAAACCAAGGAGGCCGTATCACATCTGCAGGCAGAAAGGCCTAGGAGAGAGCACTCACTCAGGGCTCATGAGCTACCAATGCCTCACGGGGATTTCTACAACAGCAGACTTGATTGATTTACTGTAACAAAAGGATCTTATGTTTATCACATTTATCATGGGCCAAAGTCTTCCATGCACACATTTCAGCTCATACATTTCAACTTCAGGTCCAACAACTGCAGCTAAGAGGAGTAAATGTTGTGTGAAAAACCAATTACTTCACATTTACAGGATTGAAGTCTGTGCTGGCATGATCACCTCTTCATTTCATAGCATCACAGAATGTTCTGGTTTGGAAGGGATCTTAAAAAGTCATCTAGTCCTCCCTGCTTTTGCAGTGAGCAGGGATGTCTGCAACTAGAGCATGTTGCTCAGAGCCCATGGTCTCTAACAGGCTGAACCTCATGAGATTTTCAAGCCTCTCCCAGCTGGCAGTTATGCAATTGTCTTTTCCAGAGAGCTAGTTGTCCTCACAACACCCATCTGCAGGCTCTCCAGACCAGTCTGCATTAAAGCACCAGCACAGGACATGGGGTTCCTCCCGAAATGAGACCGGATTGGCTGCAAACTCCTTTCTGAAATGCTTTCAAGTAAGCTGCTCCTCTGCACTGTTTGGCTGTCCCCTCTGAAGATGTGCTTAAAATGACTGCCACCTACATGCATAAACAGGCTGTACCACCACAGGCTGTCCTAGACTTCTGCAGGTTCCTCTGCAGGTCCTGAACAGGTCCACGTTTGTCCCTCAGAATCACAAATCATGTTTACACAGCTGCTGCTCTCAGCTGGTATCACAGCTCAGGGGTACCCTGATAACATCAGTATGTTCCTTCAGAATCACTCGACCAGAGATTTTTTTGTTAAACTTCCCCTTGTTCTGCTAGCCTCCTTAATTCCCTGCTCACCTTTCTCCACTACCCCCATATTCTTCTGCCTTTCCCCATCCCATCTTGTTTCTCTTTGCAAGGCCCTTTTCTTTGGAAATGACACAATTTCCCCTTGGGGCAGATTAGTAAGTGGGGTTTGGCCATTGTGCCTGGAATCTCTCAGCAAGGAGCAGTAGGTGGGAAAAAGAAATAATATATAACTTCTCCTGCTCAATGGCCCCTCTGTGCATGTGCTCCTCATGTGGGTGGTGGTTAATCACTCTGTCTGCAGCACTGCTGCTCTATCACTAAAGTATCACGGCGTGCATTGAACACGGGGCTGCAGCCGGGTGGTCTGCACGTCTTTCCACTCATCAGGCCCCATGTGAGGGGCACAGGTGCTTGCCAGCCCTTCAGCTCACACAGGCACCCCCCAAGGTCTACAGAAGAAAAAAACCAAACCAAAAAAAAAAACCAAAAAAAAACCAAAAAACCCACCAAAAAAAAACCCCACACAAAAAAAAAACCCATACTGCCAAAATCTGTTCCTTTTCTTATTCCAGTGCTTAAAAAAAATAAATACAGAGTGAATAAGACTAATTGAAGCTGTGGAAAAGGGTAATGTATGAGGTGAACATAGAAAGAATAGATGAAAGACTAAGGAGAACTAAAGGGAAAAGGTCTGGCTGGGACAGGTTTTCCGTGGGATCACAGCTATTGGAACTGCACTGGACTTGGGGAAGAGCACTCTTCAACAACCTTGAGGAAATGGGTGATTGGAGCACAAGAGGTTTAGGGTCAACACAAGGAAAAACTTGTTCCCAGTGAGGGTGCCAGAGCTCTGGAACAGGCT
>JAOEGS010012952.1:0-47621 GCA_025447755.1 Corythornis vintsioides | reverse complement strand
ATGAAAGAAAGTAGGTAAATTAAAAAAAAAAAAAAAAGAAAAAAAAAAAAGTAAAAAAAGTCCTGAAAACAAAATGCTTATACCTGAGAAAAAAACCAAGACAGCCCCTGCACTGTGATGCTGTGGGGTTTTGCATTATTTGATCATCTGCAGGAAACAAGCATCTTCCTAATGAAATGAATCTGCCTTTAACCTCAGTGGGTAAAGCAAAACAAGATTCATAGGGATGTCCCTTGTGGGGAGCAAGAAGGTCACTGTCCCCTTAGCATCTACTCATTTGTAGCAGCATCAGCACAGGTAGACTCTGAGTCTGCCACGGCAAACCTGTGTTGAGCTGACAACCACAGAATATTTGGCATGGAAAATGTATAATCAGTGTTCTCAGCAGATGCTCCTAATCTGCTCTCCAAGGCAGGTGGGAGCTTATTGACAAATTACTTGAGTTCAGATGAGTGTCAGAGGAGTTTCTTCCCTGTCTCGGGCCAGCCAAGTGCTCTGTCATATCCTGCATAGCTGAGCAACACAATGTCTCTTTTCTTCATTAGCCAGGCATAGGAACAAAACAATGACAGAATGCAGCAAAGAGAGACCACCTTTGCCAGCTCTTAGGCATCCTGGGATATCTCTCTCTCAAGGCTCATCTATTTTCATTCAGGTTTCTACCTGCAAGGGATTTGTGGCAGCTGTTCACATGCAGAGAACTGTCCTGGCTTGTTGAAATGACCCATGACAGCCATGGTGCAAGGGGAGAGGACCTACCCCACACAGACAGGCAAGAGACCAGAGACCAGAGTCTGGGTGCTCCAAGAATAGCCTCAGCATTTGTGTTGCAGATTAAGGAATATAGCCTTCCTGGGACCCAATCCAAAAGCACTGGAGATCTCCCAGCTGTGTATATGCATGTGCAAATGTAAATTCCTAACAGTGTGAAACAGCACCTTTTTGTGTCTAACAGTTATTCTCAGAGCTTTCTGAATTCATCAGCTTGGGAATCTTTTACTGCACTGTGGACTCCCAGTGTTATGCCAATGGCTTGGGTTCAATAAACAGCTCCAACCCCCTTGTCAAGCTTCCCTTTGCTTTTACTGCTCTTGCAGCTTCCCAACAAGGCCAGGGATTACACTCTGCTCCCAGATGCTCAGGCAGCCAGACCGAGTGCCCTGCTAGCATCCAGCACCCTCTGCTTGAGCAGGAACAGCAAACTGCCATCAGCACAAGAAATGAGAGGTTGACAGAGTGCATTATCAGAGTTACAGCCAACAAACACTTCACCATGGGGCTGTGTTCCTCCAATGACTCCAGGGAGCTCTGTGCCAGCCCTGCCTAGGCAGACACAGAAATGGGCATCACCACTTCTCCCCATTTTCCCATGTCCCAGACGCTCACTTGAATTTTAGATCAGCCAGACAACTCCTTTGCTGCTCACTTTCAGCATTAGTTCTGTGACAAACTGAATTTCCACCTCACCTGGAGTAAGGATCAAAATTCAAAAGCAAAACATTCTATTATCCAGAAGCTTTTTCTCTGGTAGAGTGGTCCCAAAGGCACCGAGAGTAAATAAATCAACTTTCTACTTTGCACTTTTTCACCTCTGGCTAAAACTATCTTTTTTTTTCTCAAATGAAAACATGTACAAAAATAAAAATCCTTATGTAAATTACAGATTGAATCAGTCTAGTTCAAGTTCTAGTTCTAGTCTAGTGGAAGAAAGGAGAGAATAGTCAAAACAGTTGACTGCTGCTCAGAGGAAGTCAGTTTAGCTGCGGTGCCTAAAATTCACCCCTACAACTCTGGTTACCAAGGTGTGACTGAAATAAAGCAGAAGACAGTGAACAGAGCTGGAATCTCCTGGCTAGATGGTACAGTACTTCCATTGCCCATTGAAACCTCACTTTGCTCCCCTTCACAAAGTTTCTCTGAGAAGCAGTAGGAGGAACTGTATTTCTTAGTAGTCCCATCTCCTCTCCTACTGACAATGACTTGACTGCTGAAATTTTCAGCCTGGTTTCCAATAGGAATAAAGCCCCTTTGGCTGCATCCCCACAACAGCCCATACCTGCAGCCTGCCATAAAGAAATAGCAGCTATTTACTGAGTGGTATAAAGATTAATGCTGTAAATGCTTCCAAACATTGTTGAAATATTAACTAATCCACTCATGGTAGCTCCTTGTGGCAAATAAAGGACATTCTTTCTGTGTTGAAAGGGGGTTTAGGGCAGAGGCTTTTTTATATAAGCAGCAGCATCCTCTGATAGTGGCTCTGAAAATCATCTTGCACTATTAATCAGATCAGATTCTGGTACAAACACACATTTCAGCAGGATATTCTTTAAGGAAGGGATGGGTACCTGGCACTTCTCACACCTATCCAGACAGTTACCTTCCACCAGCAGGAAGCAGCTAGTTCATCTCAGTCAATTATGAAGAAATAAGATCAGTTTTGTTCTTTTTCATTGCATGACTGTGACTAAAAAAAAAATGAGAGACCAAAACAGCATATCATACTCCTGAATTTATAAAAAAAAATAAATATAGGCTACAGTAGTCGATTGTAGAAAATTGTGTCTCCAAATGCATCACACTGGCTCTCAAAATTATTTTGGTCCATGGTGGCTCAACAACCCTGAAACTACACCAGTCTTGGCCCCCTTCTCCATCTCTGCATCTCCAAAACGCTGTGGATGTGCCAGTTAACACAGATATACAAAGAAATTTATTTTAAACAAAGCCATAATTCAACAAATAATTTTGTTAAACACTGAAAGGAGTAAAAAAAAAAAAAAGTTTGAAATGCCTATTTTGACATTTTTGAAGTGCTGAGTCACCAGGAATACTTTAGGGTATTTATAAAAATCTTTAAATAAAATCTTAACTGTATTTATACCATTTATTTAAACAAACTGAAGATGTGGGGGTGGAGGGGGTGGCATCTTCAAGTTCTTGTTTGGTTGTTGTTGGATGGCATTTTTTGAGATAAATTGATGTTGTTTCCAGGTTCAGGGGGGTGGGGGGGAATTAAAAAAACAAAAAAAGTAAAACATAAGACGCCAACTCTTAACATTTTCTGCAGATTAAAAACACTGTCCCTGAGCATCTCTACTCACCACCTCCATTGATTATATTTCCCCATCATGACTGTCATGTATCAAGATCAGGGCAAACAAGACAAGAAAAGCCAGGCTGAGGCTCCACATCATCAGCTGGTGAAGATGGCCAGATGGCTACCAAGGATTGGAGGGTCACCATGGTGTGCCCAGTGAGACTTGCCACCCTTCTGGCTGCCACAGGCTTTGTCTTCATGCACAAAATCCTCCCCACAGAGCATATGCAACTTGCCTGGTGGATTTTAGATCTGGTAGGCCTAAAAGAAACATTCTGATGGAATTAAAGGCAAGAAAAGTGTTACCTGTTTGAGGGATGGGACAAACAACTAAAGCAGGGCTTCAGGCAGGTTCATCTGCTCCAAATATAACCAGAGCTAACACTTTCAGACCAGGATATTCTTGAACAGTATATTAAAATCAAAATAAATTTATGGAAATCAAAGACAATCCATCTGCAGAAGGAACTGTGCTTAAGCTGAACTGCAGAGCTCAGTGAGGGCAACCAAAGGCCACAGCTTTAACATTTATCTTGTCACTTTGTGTGGAGATTAGAAATCCAGCTGGCTCTCTGGAGGTGAAGGGGATGGGATCTTGTCAGGAGTATCAGCTGGGCACACACAGATTAAGTCCAGAGGAGCAAGCAAGCATTTGGACTGTGTGGCCTCAAGGCTTGGAGTGTTTTCAGCCAATCCACCAAAACCAGTAGGAAGTGTCAGAGTCCAACCCAGTGGAGAAAACAAACATTTGAGTGAAGCAAACCCAGAAACTGAGGCGAAAGGATGGCATGGCTGCTATTAGAACAGAGCAGGAGACAATGCTAGCATCCAAGGAGAACAGAGTATTTTGCAATGCTTTCCTACCCAAGATCAGTGCAAAAAGCCTTACTAAGAGTTTTTGGCAAAACAATTTAAAAAAAAACAAAAACAAAAACCAAGCAAAACAAACCCCGAGATATTAGTTTAAGCATTCAATCTGTACAGGCCTCCATCCCAACTTTGTCCTTAAATTTAAAAGACAGAACAGCCTTCTTAACTTGTAATTTTTCAGTTTTCTCAGTTCTAAACAATACAAACCAAAAAGACAAATCAGTTCTGACTCCCACAGACATCTTCCTGCTCAGTTCCCAGAAGTACAACCTGCACCCACTGGGGTCTGCCCTTCCCTACCAGGCACATTACATCTGCACTCATCCACATGCAGAGCCCATCCTTTCCTTCCCTCTCCTCTGCATGGCAAAGGGGATAACTGGTTAAAAAAACAACAACAACAAAAAACAACAAAAAACAAACAAAACAAAACAAAACAAAACAACAAAACCAACACTTGCACAAAAATCAAGCAGGAACCATGGGCTTTCTGCTAAAATGAAGCCAGGCAAGCAAGATCACAGATGAAAATTATTCCATAACTGCACATCTACCACTTGGCTGTTACATGCTAATCTGGAGATCCCCAGCTATTATGATCAAGCACCTATGGGACCAGCCAAGGAATGCAGTGAATTGATGAACAAAAAGAAATGCATTATTGACTTGGTCTAGGTGATCCTGCTCAGGCAGGGGGGTTGGACTAGATGATCTTCTAGGTCCCTTCCAACCCCTAATATCTGTGATTCTATGATTATCTAGAACACAATGGCTCCATGAAAGTCCCAAGTCACAGTGTTATACCCTGACATTAAACAAACTCTTTGCCTTTACCTGTTTCTAACCCCATGTTTCTGCAAGGCTGTGACAATTTTCAAAAAACCACAGCATTCATATGAGTTCCCTACATTTCCCATCTGCTAAACAGACTCAGGTTATTTTTGTATGTATCTCTGGATCAATATTTCTGAGTAAGAAGCCTGTATCTTTCTATTTAGGGGAAAAAAAAATAAAAGAAATCACAAACTGGAAGCATTATTTGTCTCTTTCACAAAGGGAGGTAACCTTCCCACACTGCACTAAAGAAAATATCACAAAAGATGAATATATATATAATATAATAAAACCCTTGTGTGGGGTTTTCCTCCAAATACCAGAACCCAAGCCTCCCCACCTCTTCTCCAGGAATTAAAACATAGATCTACACCAAGACCTACCCACACAAGGGACAACAATGCCCTGAATCACTGATTCAAACTTTTACCAGAGAAGAAACTCCAGGGGCTTGAGTTGCCAGACTCTGATGGTATTAGCACAATAACACAGGCACACAGGACAGAACAAGAAGCTGTCCAAAGGAGTAAGAGGAGGGGCACTGCCTGACTAAATGCAGCAAAAGGGCAGCATGAAGAAGCTGACCAGCAGTTTAAGGAGGGGAAGAAAACATGCAGAGTCAAATCCTCCAAACACCCCACGTGCACACAAAGCATCCCAACTCTATCATCTCAGGGACAGAATATCCATTTTGGCAGGTTGTACTTAGCAAAACACTGAGGAGCAAATGACAGCAGGTTATATGAGGACCTTGGAGCCAGGTTTCTACCTCAGCTGGCAGGAGGGCCCAAGGCAGAGGTTGGTGCTGCAAAGCCTTGGAGATCCAGCAGTGGCCAAGCCACGGATCAGCCAGTTATGCAGCATCGAGTGATGGCCACTGTCAGTCAGAAGAGAGGTGGTACTGAACAGAGCCAGATGGGATGATTGAACAAAGAACTCACAGATACCCCTTGTTTAAAGGGAGGAAAAAAATCCAAGTAGTAATCCCAGTTCAATCCTATGCAGCAATAAAGTCCTATATGAATCACTAACCCTCCTCTGTGCTGTGACAGCCAGACTGACAGACAACAGCAGAGAGACAAGCTGAAATCACCGAGGGCTCACTCTGTCCAGGGAGTCAACCCTGCATGACAATGCTGGTGCTCTTTGCATTCAAGCCCCAGGGCTGGGGCTCTTGCCATAATGATTTCTCCATAAAGAAAGGGGATTACTCTTCATTGCAGCCCCAGAGACAAAACTTATATTCACCCTAAAGATTAGTCACAGTAAGATAAAAATAAATTCAAAGCTGGTGGCTGCTGAGGGTCCCAGCTCAGGGTTGCTGGGTCCCTTTGAGCTGCTGCAGTTGGAACACAAGTGATGAGTGCATCTGACCCAGAAATGCATTTTACTCTTTCTTGCACCCAGTCCTAAAGGCTGCCTCTGCTCCAGCAGACCTGCAGCTGAGCTGAAAGATATGCCTGCATCAACAGAACAGGGAGGGTACAGGTGCTTCACAGGCAAAAAAACCCACTGCAGCTAAAATCCAGCGGGCACTGAAGCATGGTGCTGGATCAGGGCTCACGACCTTCTCTCCACAAGCCATGGCTGCCAGGATAGCCTGTTCCAAATGAGGTTTCCATCCTATTCATTTCAACAACACAGTCTGTACCCTTGGGAAAAAGGGGAGGCGGGGGGGGGGGGAGGAAGCAGGAAGATCAAAGCTCTGCAAGTCCATAAGATTTTATTAGTGCCTTCCATCTGTCGTGCACCAATGACTCATCGGGAAATAAGCTCCCTCTTGAGAGCTGCTACCTTTTCGTTGCCGACTTCAGCTTGCGAGCAGCCGCTATTGTGCTCCTCGATCGGTTCTTTGTTCCGTCTGAACGAGTTTCAGCTCCTCATTCACAAACCAGCCCCTGCTCCTTGAATCGGAGGGCGAGGAAGGGGGAGGGCTGGAGGAGCATCTCGCTGCTCTTCTGTCAGCTCTTCCACGCTCCGCGAGGTGCCTTCTGCATCAATGGAGACCTCAGGAATCCTCGGGCTTTGTTCTCTTCTGCCTGCGGGGGTTTTGGCTGCTGAAATAGCAGGTAGCAGCAGTAACCCTCAGCACACACAATCATCCAAATCCATCTGCAGGGTGGAAGACGCAACACGCTGGTTTTGGAGAAAGAAAAGAGCTTTGGGGGAGCAGGGGAGAGGAGGGGAAAGCCACATTTCCTGAACACCTCTGAGGAAGGTGGAGCAGAGAGAGATTTTTATAATGGAGAGAACTGCTTGGGTCTGCTATTACCAAGATGCAACCAGAGGAATGTGAAAGGCTGATCGCTCCGTCTGCTGATGAATAGTTTCCAGAAGATGCTGTGCTATGGAAGTGGAAGGGCTTCCGTGCACCCGTGGTCCTTCCCACTCCTCCAAAGGCATTACAAACAGGCACCACCCTGATTTCCCCACAACTCCGAGACCCTTTCACAAAGGTATGGTGGGGAAAGATGCAATAGCCCCGACTTTCATCATCAGGGATCTTAAAATCTTCACGTTTATGTTGAGTGTACACTTTCATTTTCATAAACAAGCATATATATAAAAAAAAATAAAATCAACAAACCAGATCCCACTCCATGAAACAAACTCAAGTATTTGAAATCACTCTCAACTTTTAGAGGCATTTGACCTCGTTTCACTGAAATCAAGCTCCTCGACTCGAGGGAGGCTCAAGAAAAACAAAAGAACCTTTTGTACCAAAGCCTCTCGAGACACCAGACCCAAGCAGGCCAGCCTGCCTTGGGCACATGTCCCTCAGTTACATGGGTGGGTGAACACAGACACGTGCTCCCATCTGTGTTTTACACAGTTGACTCTTTTGGCATAGCTGCAGCTCCTTGGTGAATGATAAACCTGCTCTGC
The DNA here is from genome assembly GCA_025447755.1 of Corythornis vintsioides. Classification (NCBI taxonomy): domain Eukaryota; kingdom Metazoa; phylum Chordata; class Aves; order Coraciiformes; family Alcedinidae; genus Corythornis; species Corythornis vintsioides. Next base: position 39,931 of record JAOEGS010012952.1, on the reverse strand, counting down.
TCTCTGCTATGGCTTTTGTTAATACACTGTTGGCAACTTCATCTGAACAGCCCCCACCACGCTGGGTAACGGCTGCGTCTGGAAAGGAAATTGCTCCTGCTCCCTCACCCTGGAGAAGAATGCCTCCATGTATCAGCTGCTGCTGTCCTCTGACCCATGTCTCCCTCTTACCCTGCTCCATCTGTCTCTGTAATTCAGAGCTTGCATTTCATCCACCGTGGCATTGCCTTTGCCACCAGCTGCAGATGTTCAGATGGGAATATTTGGCTGGTCTGAGGTTCCCAAAGGAATAGCAGGTAAAGTAGCTTCCCTTGCCATTTCCAGCCCTGTGCTCATTCTCCAAGGCCCCTGAAGCTTCATCTTCTGGTCCCACAGTAAGCAAGCACAGAGCTTGCAAAAGAATTTGGAGTTACATTACCTGCTCAAAAAGTCTTGCTCATGATGCCCTGGACCTGGATTACACATGGCAAAGCAGGACCCCATTTTGCACAAGGACTGTGCACAGAACCAGAGTATTTGAGTAACCTCTTTGGTCTCCCTGTGAAACAAAACGTGAGGTGCAATAAGCTGGAAATACAACACATGAACACCACCAAATCAGAAGGAAAGAACTAATCATGGATTATGGGAAAGTCAAAACTTTATCTCATTCCATCCCAGAATTGTGTTTCCCCTTGTTAGACAGGACACTAAGCCCAGAGCATACTCCTGGGGGAATCTCCTTTCTTGGAGGGTATTCCACTCTTCTTTTTGATGCCTGGGCTTCAAAAAAGGAACAGAGGAGGAACCATGCTGCTTTTCTCACACAAAAAGTCAACAGCTAAAGCAAAGGAGGATTTTGAAACCAGCACTTTACTTAGGTATTTCTTCCCTAAAGCTTCATTAATTTCAGTCAGTGATTGCAGTGGCCAGCTTCCTTCAGATATCAGTTGGCACCACTGTTCTACTTGTGCTCACCCCTTCCCCCCTCTAGCCCTTGGATGGGTTCTTTTAAGCACCTACTCCAGTGTGGGGTATCTCAATCTAGTCTTCCCTTTCAGCTAGGTATTCTTCCTCTATTAACTACACAGTATTCACAGGACACAGGGCAGCTCCAACACTGCCACAGAAGGTCCATTTTACCATAGGTACTTCCTGATCCTGATGGTTCTGGAGTATCAAACACACTAAGTAACTTATTCCTGGCTGCTCCTCAAAACTATGTAATAAGCTTCTAAAATCCAGCACTACTGCCACCACCATCATTGTGAATCTACTTCAGCTTAATCCTGCAAACATTCATGCCTCTGTCATACCACAAAGTATCTGAGCAGTTCACAATATACCAGCAGTGGAGAGAAAAGGAAAACAAAGGTGCTTGAGCAAGGCTGCTCACCAGAGCCAGATAGAGATCCTCTGCTCCCAGCTTTCCAGCCAGTGTCCTCCCTACCAGATCAATAAAAGGTAACTGAATTTTAGGGACCACCCACTCCCTTCAGCAGAATACGAGCAAACAAACTTGTACAAGCTTTCCGTGCATCCTGCAGACCTCAGAGCAACATTCTGAACCATAAAGCAATTAAAAAAAAAAAAAAGAATTTAAAATTGTCTCCAACCCCCAGTGCACCAGCCACAGTCTCGCCTTGAAAGAATAGCTGGCTGGCCTGAACATCAGAGTAGATTATTGTCCTGAGGGTGCAAAGGCAGAATGAGGCTGCTGTGCATCATTAAACAAACAGATGGAGAGACAGCCCCAGAGGCTCAGATGGAGCCTGATGCTTTCTGGCTCTGAGAGCACTCATTCCAGGAGCAGGAGTGGCTCCAGAGTGCTCTGTGAAAGCAAAAGATGTGGTCGTGGGTTGCAGCCTCAGAGACTCAAGCTAGTTGATGATGGAGAACAGAGGCAAGAAGGGGACAGAGGCCTTTTCCTTATGAGCAGCCCATCAGGAGTAAGCACATCACAGGGCTCTGCTGCACGAGTCCAGAATGAATAGAGAGTGCCCTGAACAGGCTGACAGGAGAGCAGCAGTGGTCACATTGAATACCAGCAGGTACACTGGCTCAGCCACTATTTTTGGTACTAGCAGCTGCAGGCTCTTGGGGTGTGCTCTTGGAACTGTCTTTAAAACTTGTTACAGGAAAGAAATGTCAATTACAGCTGTATTTGTATCAGTGTCTCAATTTCTCAGTGTTTAGCTACATTTCCATGTATATAAGCAAATGGATCTGCTTATGTATATAGGAAAATATACCTTCATTAAATACATAAGCAGATGGTGGAGTCCTGTTTGGAAAGGAGAACTACACTTTCACTTGGAACTAAACTGCTGCAGCTCTGTCAAGACTTGGTGCAGCACCACTGGACATCCAGCACCTTTGCAAAGCAGCACAGTCCCAAACTGCCACATTGGGCTAGAAGACTTCCAGAAATAATTTGCCATCTGAATAATTCTCTACTTCTAAGACATTCCAGAACCAAAACACAGCCAGTGTTAAAATAAAAATGAGTCCTCTTATAGTCAGTGTTTAACTTCTGACTATAATCTCTAGTTAGGACCTTTCTGTAAGTTCTCCTGGGCTTTCTGTTTTGACCTTCAGGATTCAATCTCAAGAGGAGTCAAAGGTAGTAGAGGACAAATAGTTTCACTTGCCCTAGATAACCGTTCAGTCCCTGGAGAAATGGAAGCCACATCTTCCACTGAAGCACCTCATCACCTTGCATCTGAGGTATCTGGGAGCTTGTTAAGGTCAAGACTTTGGAAGACACATCCTTCCAATATAAGAGCAGGAAGTCAAAAGCCCAGCTAGATGGAACAGAGCAAAGTTTTCATTCAATCTTTTAGTCAACATGAGCAAGTGCATGACCTCCAGCCCCAGAGAAATCTCATAACTACACTCTAAAAAGCCACTGCTTGAATAGCTGTTGCAATTTTAGAAAGAAAGGAACTATGCAATGCTCTAGAGGTTTCCAGATGGGGATGATGCAGCCCATAACTTGCTGGAGAGACTTTTTTTTTTTAATGGAAGCATCCTGTGGTGCTGGGGAACACAGTTTAGGGACCCTGGCAGTGTAGGGTTAATGTTGGACTTGATGATCTTAAAGGTCTCTTCCATCCAAATGATTCTATGATCCTATTGACCTGGAGGATAATTATCTCATCCACCTACCCCACTTTCTAACAGCTTTTGTCATAGTTAGAAATCAAGTGATATCTCTGGGATGGCACTGAGCTTCTCAGAGTTGTTCTCGCCGAATTGATGCTAAGCTGGTATTAATATCATTCCCTTTATCTCCATTTCTGAAAAAGGCTCCAAGCATTAACAGCTTCAGTAATGATTCATGGGTTTAAATTCCTAAACCTTTTGAGAACAGGAAATTAAAGCCAAGACGAACAATACCCACAGATTAAATATATTTAGCTGCTGTATTTCTTGTTGAGAAATTCAGATAAATGTTTAGTGGTGCTTTTCATGTGGCTGCTCCATGTGGAAACGATGGCAGCTTGCATCTGAAGACAAAATGGCAAACTAAAGGAGGGGATGCAGGAAGATAATTTATTGTTTTCCTTGTGCTTTCTGCTCTCCAGCAGAGCTCCTTCAGGCAGGAGTTTCTTACTAGCCCCCTTAGCACTATAAAGACTAAAGGAACTGCCCCACATTACATGGTGGGGCATAAGCCACAAGAGAGAGAAACCACTCTACTGTGTGCAAGTTCTTTGAGAAGGAAGACTCTGGAAAGGTCTGCAGAGGTAGGTCCCATTCTGTCCAGGCAGGCAGTGGCAGACAAAGAACTGGCCTCCACTGAGTGCCAACACAGACGTTACTCTCTGGGAGACAGCCAGCAAAAGCATGCAGCTCCCAGCATGTCCCACCTCTTTTGGGGCTAAGGGATCCCTTTCTGCCTTTCATCCATTATTGCATTGACTCTGGAATCAAAACCATCCCTCAGAGCCCTGGTTCAGTGCCCTGGCTGATAGGTCCCTTATCCTCTGCTCTCCCAGGGCTGCTTGCTGACAGCTGTTTCATAGAGCCAAGAATCTCAGCTAGTTGTTTTTTTCCTCCTTCATTAGCTAAACAAACAATGACACCATATAAAATACCACCCGGTTCATCCGTCTGGGAAACTCAAACCCATGCAAAACTGAAAAAAAAAAAAATGAAGACAATTTTAGAAACAGGCTGTGCCTCTGCCAAACACGAGAGCTTGGATCAGAGTGGTGACTGAGCACTCGGCTCCAGTTCTTGGACAGCCAGCAGCACACTGAGCTGAGCCCAGCTCCTTGTGAGAGCAGCTCCAGCAGGGAGCTCGTAAGGACAGAGCACACTCATTGAGGTAGCAGGGAATGGAGGTAGAATGCTGCTAAGGCTTTCAATTAAAAGGCTTCTGATAACCAAAATATCACCACTAAGTCTTTGGGAATAGATCCGAGTTACAGATATTATCTCAGTCTTTAATTCTTAACAGATGACATTACAAGGACATTTAAGACAAACACCGTAACACTGACTGGCTTGAGAGACAGACTTCACAACTTTTCAGCACATGTATTTAAACATAAGTTGCCATGGGAGACAACAACTGCAGCAAAACACAGGAAAAAAAGGCATCTGGATGGAGAAATCCCTTCCCTACATCACTCAGTGAATGGTCACCTCAGGCACTCAGCCAGGAAGGGGTTATAGCTCCAGGACTCACCAGCTCCTGAATATATGCAGGCAGTGAATAGAGGCCACCAACATTTGGAGGAGGAGACAGAACTGTAAACTTCACAGCTCTGGAGAAGGACCTAAATTTATTTTGGTTTTGGTTGGTTGTGGTGGTTATGTTTTTTTGTTTGTCTGGGGTTTTTTCTCCTCAATTTTCACCACATCCTCTGTGACAGTCACCAAGCACAGAAGCCAGTAGGCCCTTCTCACAAACACTGCTCACACAGGGTGACAAGTTGCTCAGAAGGACTTAATTCATCATCCAAGATAGCTTTCAGGGACTCAGAAAGATACCAGGGACTACAGAAGAGATCACACGTACAGTGAAAAGCCCCTTACAAAGCACAGAAACATGGGACTGTCCAGTTTTCACCATAAGGGTTGCTTGGGCCAACATTTCTCCCAGCCTGCAGTTAAAGGAAGCCAACTCTAGCACACAAATCCCTAGGAAACGCTTATTTTCTGATGGTTTTGGATCAGATCTCTAATGTTAAAGGCAAATGGTTTATCCCTACATCATTAGCCAAGTGGGCACTTCACCTTGGCACCTGCTTTGGAGAGGTTCAGGAGAAACAGAAGCATGAAAAAACACCTCGGTATTGTCAACATTGTCTGTGCTGAGCTCCGGTTTGACTCCTCCAAGATACCTACTACCTCCACCCTTGGTTACACTGACTGCAGAGGACTGTTGTGTGGCCTGTAACAGGGCTATGGGCTCCTGACCCACACTATAATTGTAGTTTGCTGTGCTGGACTAGGTATGAATGTCTCTGAGAAGAAAAGGGTGGCAGATTCCCTTTGACTTTCCCTTCCTCCCTTGCAGAGGAAGTAGAGAGGTTGGAGCTGGGGGCTAGTGAGACAGCCCTTAATGTCCTTTGCAGATAAGGCAGAAGAACATACCTGACACAAGTTAGAGCTGCCTGCTCAACTCATTCATACACTTGTCTCAGTCAGCAGGCTCAAATCGTTCCAGGAAAAGTTACTCAGGAGCATGAAAGTTCAAGATAAGGTGTCAGGCTGCTGAGGTGACCCCACAGGCCTCAGCAGCTTTGGCAAGGGATGAAGTGGCTTCATGGGAGGTCAGGCTAGCGGTACCCCTTCTGCTCGAGAGGCAGAGAAGTGCTCTTCAAACTCTTGGCTAGAAGATGTGAGAACCACAGGGACTAAGGCTCTTCTCTTTTCAGGAGAAATCAGAGGTGAACTCTAGACAGGTGAGGACAGAGAGGCAGAGCTGAATTAACCCTACAGCTCTACTGTCCTCTCATCCCAGTCCACACGGTCCAAGCACTGTGCCAGGAAATCAGTTTGTTTTGGCTATTTCCACAGCCCCCAGTACCACTTTTTGACTAAAAGTGCTCTTAAGTTGAGTTGAGCAGTTTGGTCCTTAAAAAGCAGAACACTACAGTCATCATACACCTCTCTGCTCTGCCCTCCAGCAGCTCCCAGCTCCAGCCAAGCTCTGCTTCTGGGGGACGCCTTGTCTGTGTAAGGTCCTCCTAGGCTTACTCAACATTTTTAGAAGCCAAGTATAATCAAAGAAGCAGCTCTTCCAACCATAGCTCTGTACAAAGACCAAGGTTACAGCAAAGGCAGCATTCCCCTAGCTGAGGGACACACTGGACCCTTTCAGTACTGCACAATTCCTTAGGAGCTGACAAACTTGCAGCAATGAGTGCAGACCAATTCCATCAACTTTCACCTTCTCCTTCACCCCCTTCCCACAATATCTATGCCATCAACTAGTCACAAATACAGTTTTTTCTTCCCATCCCCAGGCCACACCAAGGACTCCATGAACAACCTGTTTCTACTTGGGAGCAGACCTGGGAGCAGCATGAGAGAGGACACCTTTGCAGACCAGAGTTGCTCTGTCAGTCCTAGTACTGGTAAACATGCCCTGGGTTTTGGGATACAATCTTCTCCTGAAGCCTTCATACAAATTCAGCTCCTTCCCTTCCCAAAACACAAGCAGTGCTGCCCACTGATTTGAGGGCCCAACAGAACAGCAAACCTTACAAATGGCTGTCCTAAAGGAAAGTAGCTGAGACAGAACCAAATTTGCATCTGCTTTGTGGAGCTAATTACATACGAAGATGATTATCATAGACAAACAGATTAATGTGTTCCTGATGGTGGAACAGCCTGCTGCCTGGCTCTAATATCTCCTTGTCCCATCACTGTTGAGTGGTTTCAGCTACTTTCCTTCTTCCAGGGCACCCACCAACTTTTGGGGTAAACTGGAGACTACACAGAAACACCACACTTACCATGACCCTCCTGCCACCAGGCTCCCTAGGCAGCTGGTGAATGCAGCCTCAGTGCCCAGCCAAACACAAGCTAGCTACTCCTCTCCAGATGCTGCTTTATGCTTTAGCCTTCAGTCTAAATCCACAATCAGCTCAGGTGTAGAGAATTACCCACAGTCCCCTCCTAGGAGGTTATTTCTCTCTGCTGGTGTGTCCCAGCTGCTCTCACTCTTCCTAAAGCCTTCCAGGCATTAATTATTTACCCAATTTCCCACTACCCTGCTGATTACTGAACCTCCTGCATCTCTCAGTTAACTCAAACCACATGTCCCAGGACCCCTTTGCCATAACAATCAACATCCAGCAGCAAGGCCCATTCTCACAGGACCCTGCATCAGATACCCATGCCCACAGAATAATAGAATGCCTTGGGTTGGAAGACACCTCTAGAGGTCATCTAGTCCAAGCCCCCTGCAGTGAGCAGGGACATCCTCAACAAGATGAGGTTGTTCAGAGCCTCATCAAGCCTGACCTTGAATGTCTTCAGGGACTGGGCCTCAACCACCTCCCTGGGCAACCTGTTCCAGTGTTCCACTACCCTCATGGTAAAGAACTTACAGAATCACAGAAATGTCTGGGTTGTGAGGGATCTCTAGAGATCATCTAGTCCAACCCTCCTGTTGAGAGCAGGGACATCTTCAACTAGAGCAGGTTGTTCAGAACCTTGTCAAGCTCCACCTTGAATGTCTCCAGGGATGGGGCCTCAAGCACTTCCCTGGGCAACCTGTTCCAGTGCTCAACCACTCTTGTGGTAAAGAACTTCTTCCTTCTTTCTCATCTAAATCCACTCCTTTCTCATTTAAACCCACTGCCCCTTGTGCCTTCACTACAGGCCTTTGTAAACAGGCCCTCTTCAGTCTTTTTATAAGCTCCCTTCAGGTACTGGAAGGGGGCTATAAGGTCTCCCCAGAGCCTTCTCTTCTCCAGACTGAACAATCCCAGCTCTCTCAGTCTGTCCTCAAAGAGGTGTTCCAGCCCTCTGGTCATCTTGGTGGCCCTCCTCTGGACCCGTTCCATCTGGCCCATGCCATCTCTGTGCTGAGGGCTCCAGAGCATGATGCAGAACTCCAGGTGAGGTCTCACCAGAGCAGAGTAGAGCATCAGAATCACCACTGTCTATCTGCTGGCCACACTTCTGATGCAGCCCAGGATGCAATTGACCTTCTGCAAGCACACACTGGCTGTTCATGTCCAGCTTCTCATCTATCAGCACCCCCAGGTCCTTTTCTGCAGGGCTGCTCTCTATCATCTCATCCCCAAGCCTGTACTGATAATGAGGATTGTTTTGGCCCAGGTGCAGGACCCTAGACTTGCTCTTGTTGAACCTCATGAGGTCCATTCACCTGGGCCCAGCTCTTCAGTCTGTCCAGGTCTATCTATATTATTGATAAAAAAATAACACAGGCCCCAGTACAGACCCCTGAGGGACACCACTTGTCACTGATCTCCATCTGGACTTTGATCCATTGACCACCACCCTCTGGATGCAGCCAATCTAAATCTACCCTTCTCTAGTTTAAAACCATTGTGCCTTGTCCTGTCAGAATTAGAAGGGGGCAGAATTAATCCAGGGAGCTGAAGCTTAAGGAAGGATTTGCAAGATGAAGGCAACAGCCCAAGTGGCACTGAAGCAGTGGTTGCCCACGAGCTTCCCCAAAGCCTGACCTAACCCCATTCTCCTGGCAGGACAAGGTTGATTCACCAGAAGCTCACATTTTGCATAGAGATGATTTTCACAATTTCAGTTGGAAAACTGAAACAAGAAAGCACCTGTTGTGCACATTTGTACAAAGTCTGTGGTTTTGTTATTTTTAAAGGTACGTTTGAATTGTTTGTTTCTAGTAGTTTTCTAGGAAACAAACAAACAAAAACCACAACTGAAACGAGGACTGCATTTTGATGGTCTCTATTATTTTAGTGATGTTCTTCACCAGAAATCCAACTTGGGGTTTTGTTTATCTTTCAAGGGAAAAAAAAAATCTGAACTCTCTGAATTCTCCCTGAAAGAGAAAATGTGTCTTTTAACAGACACCTTTTGCACCTGAAGGACAGAGAGCTACACCAGGACTGGGCCCTTGTGTGATCCTTCCTGTCCATAAGCAGCCATCAGAACTGCATATTCTGGGGAGATCCTCACTGCTCCAGAGCAGAACAAAGGTGTGCTTGAAGGTAGGGAGGGTGGGGCATTGAAGGTTGTGGTTCCAGACAATTTCAGTGTCCTTTGATTGCCAGTGTAGAATGACCCCAAAGGAAAGTCAAGTGTCATTCCATCTAAATTAATGGAGGGAAAAAACCCCAATATTTTGTTCCTGATGCAACAGCTGAGAGGGAGGTTTGACAGCCACTTATCTCAAACCCAGCACTTCAGACAGAGGGGAGGCTGGGTCAAGCCCTGACTTCCATTCCACTTTTAGTGCTCACAAACACTCAGCAATCTCCTCCAGTGACTACTCACTCCTTGAACGAGGACAAGGGCACTTGGAATGGCCTCTGGTTACTCTGGGAGGAGTCTGATGTGCTCTTGTGAACCCTTCCATCCACCCCCACTGGATACACAGTGTGTGCTGGACACATGCCTCTGGAGTATTGCTTTTTCTTGAACAATGTTTAAAGTATTTGAAGGTTTACCATGAGGGCAGACTAAGGGAGTTGAGATTTGATTCAGGCAGGGGCTGGACTTGTCCCTCAGGCTTCACTCTGATCTCAAGTCCTGACACCACATCACATTTTTTTTTCAAGTCCCCAAAGTATTAGCTCAACATAAGGCTTGTGAAATCACCACACCAGCTTTCCCCTTGGTCTGTCTACTGGCTTCTACTGCCAAGTGCCAGCTCATGCAGAAGCAGGCTAACATTTTGAGATGATTGTTGTAATTGTACCTCATGCAAATACTACATAAGAACTAGACAAAAAAACATTGAGGACAACAGAAACATGAAAACACAGTACATTTGGTATCAGCAGGGATGGATTTTTGGGTATTGAGTTAGCCCCACCCAAGGGAGGGCATTTTCTGGAATCAGTGGTGCCCTGAACAGATATGTCAAGGCACAAGACAGAAAAGGCAGAGCTCCCCCAGGCATGCCTGCTGGCAAAAGAGGTTGGCTCACTCTGCCACCAGCTCCCTGCACCGACCCTGCCAGGCAGGGGTGATGTGATCTGCAGCAGTCAGGGCATGCTGTGGAGGATATTCAACACCCTCAATTGTAAGATGGGATTCAAGCACAAAAAAGGACCAGCCAGAAACGAGTGGTGTTTAGACAGGGAAAAAAAATCTAAAATTTTACCTGAATTTAGGAACTTCAGAAGTGTTCCTAGTTTTGAAGAGTGATGATAATCCAGCAGGATGTGTGTAGAACCACCCTGAGAGGTGAGAACAGGCTCTAAATACAATTCCTCATGACTGAATTTTAAGCACTTCAGTTGGATCCATTTGGCATTACAGTGACAATCTTGGCATCATCACACCCACGGTTGTCTGCAATTAACAGTTGCCACATTCAAGCCTCCTTGCATTCATTAATGTCCATGTCCTGCCTGACACCCCACTGAGGCTGCAAATGAGACAGCAGAGCAGGCTAGGAGATGTTTTGCAGCAGGAACCGTAATCACCCCTTTCCTTCAGCCCTGACCATCACAATTTTCTTTCTAGACCAATATATTTTCGACTTGCTCTGGCTTTCTCTGACAGCATTGTTAGTGCTGTCAGAAATAACAGCAGTAGGTTAGCCAGCAATGTCACACTGGCATCTTGTCACGGCCTGATCACCACAGCTGCCACGGTACCAGCATTTCCCAGTGCTGCAACTCCTACTTACTATCTTTAGGTGGCAATTAAAAGACTAAACCTAGCCAGAAAAGCCAGGCAGGGCAAGAGGCTGCCATTCTGATCCATTATGTACCGTCCAAAAAAAAAGATAAAAAGCAGAACCTGATCCAATATCATATGCAAAGCACAGGATTATCTTTAATGACACAAGAGTCTAGTCCAGGAAAATTCATAAAGAAGCACATTCCCACAGTAGGGAAATGGTATTTGTCAGCATCACAGGCTGCTGCTGGCAGAGCTGGAACTGAAAAAGAGACCACTGGCAAAGTCTGTCCTAACCACAGGTCCTTGGCTCCTATGGGCCTAACTAGTTTGTGTTTTATCTCAATTAAATTGGAGAGGGCTGGAGAGTGGGGACACTGCATTCCAGCTTCAAATTCATATAGAAAGCCATATCCTCTTATCCACAAGGAGAGCAGAGGAAGATGAATAAGGTCTTGCAGAGCTGTTTTCCACCAACTTAGAGTTTCATTATTTTATATAGATAAGGTATTTTACTGAGAATCTTCATGTTTTCACAGGTCTTTCCTGGAGATTTTTAGAAGAACAAATGCCAAGTCCACCCCTCATCCTGTACCACTAGCCAGATACCTCAATAAAGATCAGAAAGAGAGGTGGCCATAAAGGAAATATGATAGTTAAAAGCCTAGAAAGATAATGCATGAGGAACTTTGTTCTCAGCAACTTTCAGCTCACTCCAGGTTGGCCTAGGCTAAGAAGTGAAAGATCTTGCATTGAGGACAAATTGCTGGCTCATGTTCAACCTGGTGTCCACCAGGAGCCCCAAGTTCTTCTGCACAGCTGCTTTCTACATGGGTAGCCCCAGCCTGTAGTGGTGCCTGGAGTTGTTCCTCTCCAAGGATAGGATTTTGCACTTCTTGTTGAACATCATGAGGCTGGGGTCTCCAGTCTGTCCCAAGTGCAGTATGGCATATCAGCCACTCCTTCCAGTTTTTTATCACCTGGCCTCTGTATATAGGACTTCATCCAAAGGATACTGATTAAAGTACTTAAGCAAAAAGAGAGAAATTTTTTTTCACTGCTTTCACCAATAATATGATCTTATAAGATCTCATAGAGCCATAGCTGAAGCCTGAAGATAGGTTTGCACAAACTTCACCTGTACAAGACCAACTGATACCTCACAGACATAAGACACAACAGACAGCCTCATACATCCATACTGGGAAAAGGAGAATCCTACAGAGAAACAATGATAGGCATCCAAATCAGTCATTCCTCCCTTCTTTTATTTTATTTGCCTGGTAGATTAAAATTATAGAATTAAAAACTAACAGCTGCTACTCAGAGGCCAATGTCCTCTGTGGATGACTCACCCTCTTGTGGGTTTTTTTCGGATGTGTTCCTGGGGAAATTAAAAATGCTAGTGTTGGGGTTGGTTTTTTTCTGTCAATTCCTTACACAACACACTGTTCTGCTTAGGTACTGGTGTGCATCAGTGTGGGTTCTCTCTGTGCCAAGCTACATGGGCTACCTGATCTTCTGGATGGCACAGGCATCCACAGGCATTTTTGGGAGTCCAGAAGATGTAACAGCAGTTTCATATCATTCCTGCTTCTGTCTCTGGTGTGGTAGAGCTGAGGAGGATGAAAATACCCATGAAATGGGCAGAGACTGAAAAGAGAGTGACACAGAGAAATGAAAGCAAGCATGTCCCTGAGGATAGAAAGGCCACACAGTGCTATGGCTAAGTGATGACAGCCAAGTGATGGCTGATTTTTAGTGGAAAACCACTGGGCACACCCAACAACCCAGACCTGTGTATTACATGGCCTTGCAAGACCATGAGAAACCAAAATAAGGAAATCAAGCTGTGTTTGCAAAGTCTCTAGTTGCTTCATAACACACTTCCTTGTGGTGCCCTGCCTTCCAGATGACACACTGCATGCCAAGAGCAAGCAGCTGAGAAGAGCAGCAAAAAGCCTGACCCCCTGAAAGTCACCTCAAGGTGAGGTGAAGAGCACAGCCAGGGGCTGGAGCCACTCCTCACCCCACTGGAGCAGGACAGCAAAAGGGATGGAGCAATGGGGAGGCAAGACCCACAAAATTGTAAAAACCTTATGAACTCCTCTGACCATCTACCCTGAAGAATAAGAGGAGCCACAAAGGCAATAAATCAGCACCCAAGTCCCAATCCTTTCCCTCATCCCTAGATGATACTGGGATTTAAGAGCTTTTTACCAGTGGATGGAGCTCTTTTTCCCTAAAGTTCTCCTGCACTCTGTCACAGCTTTTGATGTGCATCAGGTACAGTGCTGGTACCTCAGAGTTGATGCAGGCTTGACCCTCTGAGCTTAGCATGCTGATCACAAAAGGAACTGATCCCCCACTGCTGACAGGCACTGAGCTTTTCTGGTGTTCTAGATTTTTAAGTGCTTTGGGGACTTCTACTTTAATTTCCATTTAATTTCCTTTAAATTGTCACTGGAGCTGTTGATATCTCTGACACGTGTCAAATGACTCCCTTACTCTGCTGTCTCCTTCTCCCCCACTACACACTACGGATAAAGATTTTAAAAAAAGGTTTTCAACCCAGTACTTCACTACCCTCCTCCACATATTTTTTGAGCATTCTACACCCCAACCTTTTTTTTTTCATTAAAACCCCCTAAGATAGTGCACCTAATTGAATGTATAATTGTTTTATGTAAAGTTTCCCCAAGGAATTGTATAATCTCAACCTGACTTCCTTAGGCAGTGCATAATCATTCAATCCACTGGCTCTTTGTTTCTCTTCTTTCTTCTTTTTCTTTTTCTCCCCATACTTGCAATAAGCTTTCCACCTTGTCTAGACATTTCTGACATACTCTGCCTTTACCAAATCTTCAGTCACTGCAGCTGGGAGATGTAGCAGCTCTCCTTTCTCCACAGCTATGTCCTGGATCTCAACACCCTCCACCCGACAAGTCCTTATTTCAGCATCTCTGCTTCCAGTGCTGTTTCTCTCCCTTCCAGATTTGTATTTCATCAACTTGAGTTGGTTTTTTTTGCGTTGTGACTGTTACCCAATTAGGGTGAAGGTTCTCTTTTAATGGGAAAATATGTGAATGACCAAAATCAGCTGTGTTTGATGATCAATGGCCTAGGATATTACAATAATTAATACAATGCTACTCACAGGTAGATGAGATCACAAGTTCTCCATTGTGATAGGCCTGAACAGGGAAAAAAAAATGGCTGGGATATTTTTTTACTATGTTGTTTTATTAAAAAATTACATTTTTGCCCTCCCAAAACTATTTGCATATGGAAAGATGGACAGCATATTTCCTGGAAATTGTGCCTTCCATTACCTGTGTCTCACCAGGCAACATCCCCTGACACAGCACAGCTGGAGAAATGCCAAACGTGGCTTCCATCCCTGGGGAAGGGGTGAACCAGTCCAGCACCATGAGAACTTCACCTGACCAAAGGTTCCCCCAGGACCCCCACTGCACTGCAGCAGCTTTTCAAACTACCAGTAAGCATCCTGGAGAGCACCCTACCACTGGAAAAGCTCTGCTTTCCAAAGAGCAAAGGCCCTGTCGTCCCAACCCCCAGCCCTTCAACTCACACTAAGATAGAGGTTTTGCCTGAGTCTGTCAGAAAATGCTTTTCCCGACTCGTGCCCAGCTTCCACTAGGGCATGGAGAGCAGAAATAAAAATTATTTTCAGTTTGAAGTGTGTAAACAAAATTAGCTTGGAGTGAGTTCACATCCCTTCAGATCTAGCTTGCCACCAACAATCTAACTAGCATGTTCCCTGACAGGAATGTTTGTTGAGACAATAAAGCACATTTTTTTTAGCTCTTTGTTCAAAGTAACCCTGAAATATGTAGTGGTGTGTATTTACCTCTCCAACCTGATCATCAGAACTACCCTTACCCACTTGGAGATTAGGAACATACCATAGAGCTGATGTGTCCAAACACCAAAACTTTGATTCCAAGCAAAAGAATTGTGTTTGCACATACGGAAAAGTCCCAAATACTTGGAGCAACAGCAACCTTACAAAGCAACTGCAAAGCCCCAGGGCACCTAAGTAGGTGAAGAAGGGAGGAAATAGCTTGAAACTAGATTCAGTTCCACCAAGATGCCCTCACAGGCAACATATTCCATATTTACACAGGCACTTCTCATATTTTTGAGCTTCCTTAGGCCAGCTGACCAAAGAGCTGATAAATTTTTTTTGTACCCTGATTCTTCCCAGCTTTCCATGTTCTTGTTCCACTGGAGGCAAGTTATTGCCAGTGACACTGAGATCTATTTAAAGAACCACATCTAATTCCTTTCCATCCTTCTTGCATTACCCCAGTCTAACTGGTGTTGAGATGTTACACACTTCAAGCTACAAGTGCTTTGGGAAGGGATTGCCTGTATTTTGAGGACTTTCATCTTCCCAAGCACATACATAAGATCCATGGGCATCCTACAGTTTAACTTCATTATGGCACCTGAGAGAAAATGGCCTCATTTTGAGTAGTCAGACCAGGATGTTGACTATTGCTTTTGCTGCCCAAAATAAAACGTCTCAATCCCAGGCACTTGCCTACATCCAGAGCTGCAGCCCTGAGTAGTACAGGTGGGCTTACTCACACCTCCCACACTCCATCCTGAAGCTCTGCCTGAGCCCATGGAAAGCAGAGGCTTGCTCTTTTCTAGTCCAATCTAAGGGGCAGGGCCACCGTGTCCCAAGGCCACTGGGTGAATCAGATCTACCACACTGTGCATTTCTGAGATCCAGCAGTTAAGAAGGATGTGAAGGTCCTTGAATGCATCAAGAGGAGGGTAACAAAGCTGGTGAAAGGTCTGAAGGGAATGTCCTGGAGGGACTAGCTGAGGACTTTGGGCTTGCCTAGTTTGAAGAAATGGAGGCTGAGGGGTAACTTCATTGTCTCTATAGCTTCCAGAGGGGAGGAATTGAGGGTGGAGGATTTCAGTTCTACTGCCTGGGATCCAGTGCTAGAACACGTGGGAATGGTTCAAAGTTGCACCAGGGGAGGTCTAGACAGAACATTAGGACCCATTTATTTGCTAGGAGGATGGTCAAAGACTGGAACAGGCTTCTAAGAGAGATGGCCAATGCCCCAAGACTGTCAGTGTTTAAGATGCATTTGCACAATGCCCTTAAGAACATGCTTCAACTTTTGGCCAGCTCTGAAGAGGCATGCAACTGGACTCATGATTGTTGTAGGTCCCTTTCAACTAACCATTCTATAGCTATTCTATTCCATTCCATTATGTTTCCTAACCTAGCCTGCCATTGACACTTGCAATCCATTCACAAATTCACAGAGCAGCCCCAAGCAGCAACATTACTAATGGTTCCAAACACTCCAAATACACATGCAAGAAATCTAAAAACAATGGCTATTTTTTCTTAATATATGGTTTTGATACTCTTTATTTCCCTTTGAATTTTGGAGCCTTCAAGGACTTGTGTTTAGTAGGTTCTTTCAGCAGCTGCACTGTTGAAAAGAGACAATCCCTTGATCCAGGACTTTAGGCTTTCAATGAAGCTCAAATGCAACAGACTGCTGTAAACCTGACACAGAGCTCCTTCTTTGCAAAGTAATTAATAACTTCTAGATAATGATTTGTGGCATCCTGAGGTAGCTGTGAGAGAACAGCAGGCTGCACTTCTACATCTGTCACACCACTTCCAGGTCACTCCATCAGTGTGCTCTGGTCTCCAAAGTCCAGAGTCAGGCACATCATCAGACAGTGCTGGGAACCAGCAGACCTGGCCTCTCAACTTGTCCAGTGACTCGTTCACACATTCCCAACAAGTCATTAGAAATTATTCCTTTTGTGTCCCATGCAGAATGGGCTGTGAGGCTCACAGAAGCAGAAGCTCTCTGTGACCTGCAGCTGTAGCTCACAACAAACACCACACCATTATTCCCTGTTAGTACTGATGCTCTCAGAGAAGGACCATGACACAGACAACAGCCAAGCAAACGTTTGCAACACCTCACAAATGTAGTAGAGAGAAACTAAATGAAGTCCCTCTCCTAATTTAGATGACACAGGGAAGTCACAGACCAGCAAAACAATGTCATTTCTTGGTGCTGACCTTTCATTTGATAAATGCCAGTTGGAATTTATTTTTAAGGCTACCTGTTGCAGGGTCTCCATTTGCTCCTTACTTCAGTAAAATATCTGTGAGGCATTTTACACTAGATTCTTCCTTCCCCTCTCATTCCAGGTGAAAAAACCCACAGACTTGTGTCCTGGTTAATAGGACTTAGGAAACCTCAGTGTTAGAGCTGCATCCTTCAATGGAGATAAGCAGGGACTGCTCTGAAACAGGAGGCTGTGGGAATTCAACCAAAGCACAACCCAGAAACTCTGATGACCTGAAGCAATACATGGATGAGACAGACAAAAGGATGCCAGTCGAGGTGAAGAGAGGAACAGAACCAACATGTTTTAACATGACCTGCTGCACATGCCATGCTATCCATGACCATCATGTGTTGCTGTCAATCCACCTGCAAGGCCAGGGCCTTACCACGATGCCCTGGGCAGCAGTGCCCTGGGATGTTACTGTATCATAGGAAAGCATTTTATTTTCCTAACAATGTTCTCTGTCAAAGTTACTGCCTCGGTCAGCAGCTCTGATCTGCCAGAACGTTAATGAGAAACTAACGAAGAGAGCCAGGTTAATGGAGAAGCAGTAATGAAGATTAATCTCTCCCTAGAGAGGATGACAGAGACCTAGTGCACCACAACAACATTTGGAGGGTCAAAAGTGGGTCAATGAGAGCTAATTAATAGCAAATCTCTCTCTTGTTTTTAATTATGGAGTGGCCCATAGGGATTTTACATAAGCTGCTTGGTTCATTCTGGCTACTGCATTCCCAAGCTGGGACCCATGTAGGAATTCAATGGCTTAACTGGGCATAGGTCTCTCACTGGCAAACAGGCAGAGCCAGGGAGACTGAAGTGGCCTGGGCTTCATTCTCTGACAGCAAGTAGAAGTCTTGGCTCCAGAAGATGTGTTGGATGACCTACTGTGTAACATAGCACAGGACCTCAGAAGAGTCCTGCCTACTCAATAGAGTAGCAAGTGATTCCTGAGCAGGGATTTCAGGTAAGGCTGAGATTTCTCTCTCAACAGCAAGGTCCTGGCACTCTCCCAGCAGCCTCTGGAGTTGGTTCTCCTACAGTACAATTCCCTGATACATAATATATGGCCAAAGAATGCTGGATTTGTACATGGCCTCAAGGCCTCTGTCAAAGAGGGTCTCATCAAGGTCTGTTAACCTCACAGATGTTACTACTGGTTTGAAAAGCTCCCGAGAACAGAAGCAACATGGGTAGACCCAGTAACACCAGAGACCCTTACTACTTGGGAATGTGACCGATTTCCCAAGCTTGCTGCTCACTTCCACTGTGACCTTACATCACTTCCATTTCTGGCTCACCACACCAGGGCATCTGGGGGTAGAGTGTGTAACATCCCTCGTAATGCTCCCATCTCTGATGCTTGTGTGTCCATACTGTGCAGCAGCTTTTGCAGGCCTTCAAGACATGACCCATCACACCCCTTTGAGACTTTAGGTCTCTGCCTAGTGGTGTTTGTCCCTTTTGCTAGGAATGTGCTGCCCACTCACCCAGGGGAAATGCTGTTCCCTCAACATCTCAATAAAATGCCTTGGGTGTTCTGCTAAGCTGAGCATTTAAAGGGAGTATGCACCCACCTCCCACTGACAGCAGGAGGGCTTCGGCACCTAGTTCTGCTAGGCTCCTTTGAAAACCCTGGATTTCAATCCTCAAAGGTCTGCTCTAATTAGCCAAATAATTGCCCATGTCATATCTGTGCACTTAAAGGACTGGCAGTAGAGTTAACTTGCATTGATTCACCTTCTTCTGACTCACAGTCATTTATTTGCACCATTTCCAGCACCCAGAGGTGAAATGATGATCCATGTTTTCCATAGATTCACAAGAGAATTCATAAACACCTCAAATGCATGACATCACCTCCAGCCATACCAGGCTCTCCTCACTTCTCAAACAAGCAAAACCAACCAGATCTATTCTGAACTGTAGGCATACTGAAATCAGCTTGGGGAAATGTTAAACCAGGCAAAACCTCTTTTTTTTTTTTTTTCAAGGCAAATTCCAGCACTGTGAAAGCTTTGAAGGTTGTCAGGCTCAAAGTCCAAGAAAAGGTGTTTCATCTTTACTACAGAATTAGACCCTACTGGCTGGTCTTAGCTTGTCCCTCTGCACTGTGATTGAGGGGGAATGCTTAGAGGGATGAAGAAGCCCACTTGGCTTCACAGTGCTTTTTGAGTTTTAAATTTACACCTTCCTCACAGCTGGTGCCAGCTGTGACACAGACACTGCCCCACAGCACATGGCACCAAACATCTCTCAGCAAGGGCAACAAGCCATCTCCACTTGTGACACGAGGCTCTGAGTCCTTGGTATCTTCCTTCCAGTATTGTCCAGCTTCATCCTGGTGGCCTAACCTCTCATAGCCATGGAGGGTCACTTTGCCTCAACACTTGGGTGCTTCAGCAATGATGCTTGACTAAATAAAAAGCATCAGGAGATTGGTTTCCACTTCAATTAACTAATGTGTATTTCTAGGCTTGTGTTAGGCAGTGGAGGGACCCCTCACCTACAGTCATTAGGTGCTTGACCCCAAGGCCACTGAAATAGCAGGAAGATGGCACAGAGAAGCCAAAGTACTGGGACAGCAGCAAATTTGTCTACAAAATAAATAATCTGTCCCTGGTGTGATGACACCACATCTGGCTGCTTTAGAAGATGAACCATAGAGATAAAACTGCTAACTTGAGTCTCAAGACAGAGCAATGCCCTTGGATTTAGCTGAATGCAGACTCAGGGAAGCTTTTGACTCTGAGTCACTCTCCAAACTCTGAATCACTTGGTTTCAGCTCAGCCATCAGCTCCAGCTAAAAGAAAAATGACTGTAGCTCCCTAAATGTAGTTCCCCCAGGGAAACACTTGTTGGCTGAAAAACCACCTTAAAGCCTTCTCACGAGAGGAACCGAGAGTGCCCTGGCTCTGCTGGGTGGCAGGGTGTTGCAGCAACAGCTGGGCCTGGGGCAGGTTTGCTTTTTATTATTTACTTTGGCTGTATGCACATTGAAGAGAGACCCTCAGACTACACAAAGCTCAAGGGGATGTGAGCTCTGCTTTAGGGATTTTAGGGATGCTAACCCTTACAATAGTCAGTGCCACTAGACAAAATGTTTTACTGGGAAAGAAGGAAGGGTTTGGTGCTGCAGATCTCTCATTCTTGTGCCCTAGCAGTGGAAAGCTGGACAAGGGTTAGTTCCCACATAAACATAATCCAGGATCAGTTTGGACCATCAGGTATTTCAGTTCAAGACAAGCTGTGGCAAAGCTGTTCTACAAATGCTCTATCTCCAGCTCTCACTGTGTCACATTTTCTCTAGTCCTTATGAGCATAGCAATTGGATGGCCATGGCTGTAAGCAGAAGGGAAGCTGCTCAGAGTCTCCCAGGAAAGTCACAGCTTCAAAGGGCACTGAAGACAAGACATGCCTGGGTGGAACAATCCACCAAGCCACAGATGTCTTTTTAGCAGCACATGCAGGCAGTGGTCTGACCTGCTGATGTTGTGCCATAGGAGTACAGGAGCAACTTCCAGCTTCCTGACTGACTGCCAGCTACTGCCTTGTATTCTGTTCCTAAATATCAGTCACCTCTGCCATTTCAGAGACTTTCACCAGCTGTGGTCTGCTAGAGGAATACAATGTGGCCACCAACTTGACATGAAGATCTGGCCAACCCTGTTTATTAAAGGTTTGCCTGGGCCACTGCCATTGAGGATCTCATGGATGTCACCTGTGGAGTTGCAACAAGTCTGCTCTGCCTTTAAAAAAGGCATAGTGCTAAACAGAATATTTTTTGTGACCCACTTACATGCCAGAGACTAGGCTCCTCTAAAAAATAGGACAATGAGACAATTTAATTACCTTAACTTTGCAAACATCCTTTTGTCATGTTAAACACTGAGCACTAAGCCAGGATCAGTGAACACGATGCAAAGTCACGTCACGACTGTCCTAGCTCTGTGGTCATGGAATCAGGGAGATAGGACTGCTGAGCAGGGAGGAGGATGATGGTGGCAGACTGGGAAGGAGAACAGCATATTTGGCAGCCATCAGCAATGCAGTCAGCACTGCAGCTCCTTGGAGAGGTTCAGCAGAGAGGCCAAAGCTTGCAGGACTGTACCCACCCCTGTGCCAAGGCTCACTGTGCCAGGACTGAGCCCCTGGCTTTCTGCACAACTCAGTGCAAAGGTCACCACTCTTCAGCCACCAGGCTTTGGTGCTGCTCTGCCAAAATCTCAGTGACTTGAGAAACTTTCCTTCTCCTTGCAATGTAAGACAGAGACACAAGTCATGGCCAGACGTGGCTGCCTACAATAAACAAAACCCAAACCACTGCTGATTGCCTCTGATGGATGCATAAATCCTACCACTGTCCTCCAAGTCAACAGAGTAACTCCAGATGATGGCACCTCAACACCTGCAGCTCAGACCCTCCCTATCCTTGCTACAAACCTACTGCAAAGCTTTCCACCAGGCAAACAGCTCCAGCCATTCCCCAAGACTGAGGGTAGTAGCTGAACTTCCAACTTATGGCTTGTCAAGTAAGGGCAAAGCCAGCTGTATGCTTTAAAGCAAGCTTCTGCTTAAGTACTTACTTAAATGGGCTTTCCTGCAGTGCTAAAACACAGCTTAGAGGTAATTTCTCAAAAACATCTGAAGTGCCTGGAGGATCCCAGTCTTGCTGCTGCTCCACTCTCTGTGGCTCAGACTCCAAACACACAAGGCAGTCACTGCAAGATGTTTCCAAGGTGTTTTGAAATACTCTGCCTTCGCTTCCTCCATTTTCTAGGGATCATTGTAGGAGATCTATGAGGGGAAATGAATGTTTGTAGGATACATAATTGAAGGGAATAAATAACAATTAGTGAAATGAGAGGGTATTAAGCTGATTAAAAATTACCCAGGCTGAACAGAATTAAAAATAAATGAAACCCAGCTAACTAACAATTGCTTCATCACTGTTCCTAACATCCTTCAAATAATAAAAAAAAATAACACTTTTAAATAAAACTACGGAATTTTTTTTTTTACAAATCAATATGCTTCTTAAGGAAAAAAAAAAAGTCAAATAGGGCCTTGTAAGGATTAATTTCAGTTGTATATGGAAAATAAGTCAGAGCTCCTAACTTCCCCCAGTATGCATTGTAATAAGTCACCAACTGGTTTTCTGCCCATTCATAAACAAGTTCTGTCTCTCCTCCCCTCCTGGACACAGTGTGCTCATCCAGAATTAAGTTGCCAAATGCAACTCAACCAAATTCACACCTTCCACTTCATGATCTGTGATCTCTACATCACAGAAACATAGAATCACATAATCAGAGAATATTAGGGGTTGGAAGGGACCTAGAAAGGTCATCTAGTCCAACCCCCCTGCAGTATCACCTGGATTAAGTCACCCAGGAACAGATCCAGGTGGGTTTTGAATGTCTCCAGAGCAGGAGACTCCACACTCCCTGGGCAGCCTGTTCCAGAGCTCTGTCATCCTCACAGTAAAAAAGTTTTTCCTTGTGTTCACCCTAAACCTCTCGTGCATCAACTTACTCCTTGTCCTGTCACTGGATGACACTGAGCAGAGTCTGGCTCCATCCCCCCTACACTTGCCCTTAACATATTGATAGACACTGCTGAGGTCCCAAACCTTCTTGAGGTGCCATCAACCTTCTGTGTGGGTAAGGATGGCTACAAGAGGCTGAAAGCACTGCTTGGTAATGGTTTCTTCCCTTCTTGGCTTTCATCAGCTTTTTGGTCTCCACATGATGGCATCTCCCAGCTTTGAGATCCTATTCATGTCGTGAGCACATGGCACCTCACAGTCAGGCTATAACTGATGCTCTTCTAAGTGCAAAAAACCCTACGTGTAGCACAAATCCCATTTTAAATGCAAAAGCAGGCTCTTTAAAAAAAAAATAATAATTAAAAAATAAAGCCATCGAAGTGCCAGCCTGTGTGATGGATATTAGCCATGTGGTTAAGTGTCTAGCTGAATCAGGGCCATGGCCTATCGATTACAGGCAATATATTACTGACATCATTTTCTCAGAAATGACGATGGAGTCTGCAGCTTGGCCAAGGTTATTCAACACCTACAGCAACACAGACTGATGCAGGAGCTGCCCACAGTCTGTAGACAGCCCCAAGAAGGGCTCCCCCTGGCCTGACAGGCACTGCAGGTACAGCACAGTGGGTCCACAGGTTTAGCAACACCTTGTCCTGCCGGGAGGAATTCAGTGCGGGGAAAATCTGTGGTAATTGCAGACAGGCTGTGCAGAGGTTTATAGCTGTGCCTAACCAGACAAGTCACTCAATGAGACTTAATTAATAAAAATTAATTAGCTAGCATTAATCAAGGAAAATAAATTAGCAAATACTGTAATTACAGCTGTACAGTGAGGCTGCAAAGGAAAGGCCATTCAAGATCCAGACTTCTACTCCGGCACCATTCCCACCCTCTCTATTTAATGCCACCACCCTCTTAATATTCAGGGCCAGTTCCCTGTAAGGAGTGGATCTGGAGACTGAGAGTTCAGGACCTGCCAAGCACTGGGCACAGCTCTGCCCTCACTGTTCCAGGCAGAGCCGTGAACAGGAGAACAGCTGCCACGCCAGAGACAGCACTTTTCTCCACGGTACACTGCAAAGGGCTGGCTCAACTAGAGGCAAGGGCAGCTTGCTGGGTGGTCCCCACAGCCAACCCACAGAGCCAGGACATACCCAGCTCATCTCATTTATGCTGTGCACCACCATACACTCCCAACAGTCTGCGGCCTCTTCATCTTCCTGCAGCGCTGCCACCAGGTGGCTGTGCTTACAGCACCTCCTCAGTGGAACCACTGCTCCCAGCCCTGGGGAATGGAAATTTCAGGAGTGGCAGCTCCCTTCTCTGGTGCAAGCCCAGCAGGCCAGAGCACGCAGGCAAAAATATTAGAGCCATATTGTGCTGTAAATGCTGCAGCAGGGGCCTACCCACAGACTGTCATTTCTACATCACATTGGCAAGAGCTGATTTTATTGACATCTGCTGCTTTCATCATTTCATAAAGAAACAGATAAGAAGGAGATGTTCAAAAACAGTATCAAGGCCAGGTCCCAGGAAGGTGCACTCTATGTGTCACTGCACCCATTCAGAAGCATCTGAGCATTATGCTGCTGCAGCTATTCAAAGCACAGGAGGTTTTCCCTCTCATGCCTCTTGCATCTTTTGCCCAAATTCATTTTCAAGCCACACAGCCTTCTGTCACCCACCCACATATGAGCCTATTGCCAGGGTGGAGTTTCACTTGCAATATATAGGGGATAGCAATCTTCAGCAGTTTCCCCAGGAGCAGTGTTCCCTCCAGGCACCTGGGCAGACATGACACTTGTCACCCATGCCCTTCTTGGAAGCAACCACCTTCCCCACTCAGATCCCAGAGGCTGTCCCGAATGAAAGCTGGTTCCTGCTCAGCTGCAAAGCCCTGGCACAGTGCTGAAGTTAATGATGCAGGTGAGCAGTCAGGTAAGACTTCGAAGAAAGGGGAGAATGTGCTTCTAGCTTTTCCATAGCAGTTAATCATTAAAACCTTTTATGGTCATAGAAGGTGCTGGCCTCCTTACAAGGTCCCCTTATCAGCCATAATTATTTCCTGATCGGCTCTCACCTACCTACCTGGCAGACTTAAGCACAACACCCTTGGATCACCTGACTGCAATTATTGCCCTATATTCCTGGCCAAATGGGCCTCTGCTGTGTCAGCTGCAGTACTTACAGCATGTTATTTATCTCAGCCCATGCCCAAACATAAAAGTTGTTCTGCCTCATGACTCCCCCTTTATACCATCCCTTTTTCTGTGACAAAGCAAAACAGAGCAGCCACCTAAATATTTCAGCACTTCTTTCTCCCTCAGATGCAACAGCTCCTCTTCGTAAAGACCAGTGGGGTATTGCTGCCATCTCCTTAATGCCACTTGAAGTTTTCAATCATTTTCATTCCGTGGATATAATCAGGTATCTAAAGGACTGCATTTCTATTTACACTTCTGTCCTTCTCTGTTTTCTGACAAAGACCAACTCACCTCCCTAGAGAGAAGACATAAATCCAAGCAATAGACCTAAACACATTACCCACATGAGCTGCTATTTGCCATGTCAGAGCTTGCTTCCTGGGAAGGACAGTTCAGAGTTACCAACTTGACTCTGTTATTGCATAAAAATGGATAGAACAACCCTGAACATCTGAACAGATGAAGTCAAATCCTGAAGCCTTATATTAGTGGAGCCACTGAAAATTTCCAAGGGCTTGTACTTAGGGAAGTAAAAGCAACTTACATAAATAAAAGCAGGAACTGGAAATCCAGTCTTTGTTGCTATTCTAACAGCATAGGTAGAAATTCACCTGTTCTCAGTGAAGTAGGAGCTGTATCATCTATAGGTAGTACATGGCTATGTATATACATGCTGCACAACAAGAGCTTTATATCAAAATGTATACAAAAGGGGACAAAGGTCTCCAGACAGAGGGAAGAGTCAAGAAACAGGAACATGGTATTTCATGACCAAATTTATTTTCTCAGTGAGACGATGACATATATAAAAAAAAAGCATAAAACTGAATCAAAGGGGGATTTCATCTTCCATGCTCATGTTTATGAAAAAAAAAATGTTTTAGGGAAATTCAAAACCACAAAATGAGCAGGGGATGTACAAGGAATAACCCCAGGGCCAGATTACATTGCTGTTACTTAACAGCACCAGTGTTTGATACGTGGCTGACTCCACATGCAGGAGATTGTAATGTCATTCTGAAATACTCACAAACTTCAACTCAAACCAATGTTTCCCCTTCCTTTCTAGCATAGCATCCATATAAACCAGCCAGGAACTCAGACTTCTCAAGTATGATCAAGAATTTGGAAATGCTCTGCTGGTCTGCTCACTGCAGCCAGGTCATTTCCAAGGCAGACCAAGCAGATGTGCACCAAAGGCATGTCAGTCGGGGTCGGAGAGCACAAATAACACACTTGCAAAGCATAAAATAAGCAACTACCTGCACATGCAGTTCTTATTTTTTGAGAACACTGTGTTTCCTTCTACTATCACAGTCACCTTTCATTTCGTTTGGGGCTGCTGCAGATAGAGTTTTACAAATGCCAGCTTAAGGCTCAGGAATGGTCACAAAGGCTTGCTGAGTCTCAGGAAGTATTAATGAAAGGCTAGAGAAAGGGAATGTAAAGCCTTCCTTTTTTAAAGGCACCATTAAAAAAAAAAACCAACTCTGTGATGCATCTAAGTCATGATTCCTGGGGGAGGATCTCATCACCCTCACTTGGAAAGGATGGACAACACATGGATCAGAAGAGCAGAGTGTTCATACTGTACAGCTCCTGTCTCCGCAGGGGGGGATGTGTCAGCTCAGAAAAGAGATGGCAGGGGGAGGAGACTGAGGTTTTAGAGACACCAAGGGCAGAAAACTGATTAAGCACAAGCATTCAGTACTTCTCACTGAAAACAGGAACAAAAAGAACCCAACCTAGAACCACTGCAATTACCAGGTCCACCAAAAATCACCAGTATGCTGATGCTAAAAGATAGGACAACAGTCCAGACATAGACACTCCATGAGCAGTTTCTCTCCTAGACTGTGCTTAAGCATGTGTCACTGGTCACAGTCAGGGACAGGACAGGGAGTTAAGGTGAGCCTTTGGCCAGAGCCAGTGCATATGCTCCAATGCTCATGGTCTCAGTACTGTGGCATAAAACTGAGAAAACAAGCCCACTTCCACCTAGAGCAATACCCAGACATGTAGCTGCTCATTTGGTTTCTTGCAAGCTTTTAGTTCAGCCCCTCATCCTGTTACTTTCTTTCATCTTTGTTTTGGTAGCATTAAAAATCCACTTGGATTTTAAGTTAACAGTGAAGTAGGCTGCAACAAACAGCCTTGCAGACTGGTGTCAGCTCTCCATCCACAAATAACATCTTCCCTTTACTGCTGCTTGTCTGTGTGCCCTGACCCTTAACTGAAGAGTGTTCTCCCAGAGGGAGCCCAGAACTTGTTCCCCACAGTGCTTGCAGTCTTGGGCCTCTCTGCCAAGAGAGGAAAGGATTGCCTTTGGAAATCAGCAACCATGAAAATGACTAGCTCCATTCTTTCCATTTTTAATGCAGTTTGAAAGACTTTAATCACTTCATATGAGGGGAGCCAGTGATGAAGTTACACAGGAGAGAGGGACCATGTTACCTGCACTGCCTTGTACCAGTGCTCCTAAAAGACTGCTACCAGAGGAACTCAATTTTTTAGAGGGCACCTTGGCACTACTAGACTACACAGAGCAAGCTTACAGCTGTGTATTTTGAGCTGCACCATTCTTTTATTCAAATTAACCTGCCTGATTAAATGATGTAGCTGGTGTTGAATCTTCTCCCATGGGTCCAAAAAGGATGTATTTCCTTGGTTTTTAATAAATTTCTGTGCAAAGTTCCCACTGAAGAGATTTAGGACTCTGGCCTTTAGCAAATACCTGTATCCTCTTGTTCAGACCTTACTGAGCTGTTGCTGGGACAGGTGCCCAGTGACACAGTTCCTGGTTCACTGCAGGCATAGGTGGGAGCTTGCTGGCTTTTGCCAGCTTAGAGGCAGTGCCCACAAGCCTCAGGGTGCAGGGGGCCCTTCACCACCATCAAGCTTCATCTTGTCCATCCACTGCTCAGCCTTGTTTAACCACAGGGAGGGAGGCAGGAAATCGTTTCCTGCCTTCTGAGAAACATTTCATGGAACTGGAACAGGTTTATCAGTATTTTTCTGAAAGGATATTTTGCTTCCCCGTTTTCTAAAATCCAAGAGACTCACATATACAACCCTTCCCAGAAATCCCACCTCGGGGAGCAGAAATGTGGAAGAGCTGGAGTTTGGTTAGCAAAGCCTGTGCATTTTGCTTAGGTTCCCCCTCTCACATCCACCCCCGTCTCCAAAAGGTCTGAAATGTCCTGATAGAAATGGTTGCTTTTGGGACACACATACCTAACAAAAAGCCAATAGAAAAACTAATACATAAAAGGCATCTGAGTTGCTTTGTACTCTGAATGAAGCCAAGAGACAGGGCTGGGGACTGAATCACACCACAGTGCATCTCACAGACGAGAGCGAATCACTGCCTTCTGCTCATACATGCCCTGAAGATCACCCAGGTGTTCCTCCTCCTGCTGTACCTAAGCTGTAGTGCCCATGCCCACTGCAACCCATGCTGAGCTGCCAGGGCTGCTTGCTCCCAGGGGATCCCACCACCAGCATGGACAGATGCCATCAGTCACAGCCATTCCCTGGGGCACGGCCCATCTGTCAGCCCCAGTGCCAGCTCCGTGTTGTGATGGCTCTTGAAGCCAGCAGCACAGGCAGCACCCAGAGGACAGACAGACAGTGCTGCTGAATGTGGACAGAGGTCTGGGCCTGCCTCTGCACCTCTAAAGTCACTGTGGTCACTCTCTTATAAAGTAAGTGGCTTTCACTCCACTTTTTGGATCTGGGTTTGGTTGGTTTATTTTTTTTTCCATTTTACCATGCCTGGCTCTTTCTCATTACAAAAAAAACCACCTCAGTCCATGACTATCCATATATAAAAGTTCATATTCAAAGCCCCTGGACTCCAGCTCCCAGAAGAGTGCTCTGGAAGGCAAAAGCAAGGAATCAAGTTGCATTAATATGATTTATCTTTTGCACAGGGGCTCCGTCCTCTCTCTCAAGGCCATGAATTTAGACAATAAGAAACAGGGCATTCCCACCCATCATACACAATCCCCTTTTCATTTCCTATGCAGTGAGGAATTAAGACATGAGACTTTCTGAACCACTTCCCACAAGAGCTGTCTCTGGCTTTGACTCTGATAATCCAGCTTAACTGATCTTTCTGTGGCAGCAGCACTGGTGTCAGTAGCCAAAGTGATGGATAGGCTTTGCAGCTCAAATGGCCTTTGGGATAGCTGGTTGAAGATAAGTGCCTAGAACTCTAAACTGATGCTTCCTCAAGCTCCTAAGACACACCATGTTCATGGATACCTTTTTTCTTTACTGTTAGCTTTGAAAAAAAGCAAAATAAAGTGGGTGAGACTCTCAAGAATCTATGTTGCAAGAGGAAACTGATCAATATGATGAAGTGACAGCAGCTGCCCAAGTTTCCCATCATCCCCAATTCCTGATGACACTGGCTTGTAAACTGCCTTTCTATTTTCTCTCCTGTATCTGAGATTTTACTCCATGTATCCCAGGGGAGTTAAACAGAATTACACAGAATTCTTGTTGAGTCTGGAATAGACCTTTGAGATCATCAAGTCCAGCCTAAGACCTGACATCACGACATCTAGCTAGACCATGGCACTAAGTGTCACATCCAATCTTTCCTTAAACACCACTAGGTATGGCAATTCCACCACCTCCCTGGGCAGCCCATTCCAGTGTCTAATGACCTTTTCCATAGGGAAGTGCTTCTTAATATCCAAACTAAACCTCCCCTTCAAGCCATGCCCTCTCGTTCTGTCACTAGTTGCCTGGGAGAAGAGTCTAGCCCCCACCTGCCTGCATCCTCCCTTCAGGTGATGAGGTCTCTCCTGAGTCTCCTCTTCTTCAGGCTGAACAGCCCCAGCTCCCTCAGCCTCTCATAAGACTTTCCCTCCAGTCCCTTCACCGGTCTCGTTGCCCTCTTCTGGGTCCACTCCAACACCTCAATATCCTTCTGGAAGTGCAGGGCCCAGAATGGCACACAGTGCTCCAGATGAGGCCTCACCAGTGCCAGATACAGGGGGAGAATCACATCCTGCTTCTGCTGACCACACTATTCCTGATACAAGCCAAGATCCCACTTGGGCACACTGCTGACTTATCTTCAGCTGGTTGGCAACTCCCAAGACCCTCTCAACCAGGCCACTCTCCAGCCACTCACCCCAGTCTGTAGCTGCAGGGGGTTACTGTGGCCAAAGTGCAGGCCCCGGCCCTTGGCCGTGTTGAACTTCAGCCCATTGGCCTCAGCCCATCGACCCAGCCTGGCCAGGGCCCTCTGCAGCATCTCCTGCCCTCCAGGAGATCAACAGTCTGCCCCAGCTTAGTGTCACCTGCAGATTTCCTAAGGGTAGACTCGACCCCTCATCCAGGTCATCAATAAAGATGTTAAATAGAACCAGGCCCAGCACTGAACCCTGGGGGACACCACTAGTCACCGGACACCAACTGGATGTGGCACCAGTCACAACCACTCTCTGTGCCCTGTCATCCAGCGAGTTTTTAACCCAGGGAAAGGTGTACCTGTCTAAGCCACATGCTGTCAGCTTCTCCAGGAGGATGCTGTGGGAGACTGTGTGAAAGGTTTTGCTGAGGTCTAGGTAGACCTCTGTTATAACAAGAGTGAATGTTATTGCCTACAGGTAGAAAATCAATGTAGGAGACATGGAAAGACCAATAGATGAGCTGTCATAAAAGACAAAATGGCATCAGCATAGTCTCTGTGTCCTCTGGAAAGTTGCAAGCTAGTGACTTTAGGTAGTTGCTGGAGATAGTGCAGTTGTCAGGTCACAATTCCAGCTAAATTCATATTCTGTTAAGTCTTTCTCAAGTTATCTCTGTCATCAGAGAATTTGTGATCACTTGGGTAATAGAACAATGGCTGAAACTTTAAATGCAGTCAGATTGATAGGTCCCATTAAGACGCTTATCAAAAGCTACTAAAAACCTACTGATTTATGGCTACCAGCAGGAAAGTTTTGTTACAGGCAGTTATATTTTCATTCTTCAGCTTTCAGAGGTGCTTTTATAGAGGTTTCACTGTTTAAGTATTTACAGCGGAAGGATCACTCCAATAATTGTCTGATTTTAAGCTCTCAGGACTGACAGTGATGACTGAGGGTGAAGATAAGTTAGAAAAGGGCCCAGTAGTAAGTGGTGAGCACAAAGGCTCCTACTGGTAAACACAATTGCTTGGTGCCCTTCAGAGCTTAAATCTGTGACTGAGTCACTGCAGAATAAACGTAAATACACTTCAGATGACCCCAGCAACTAACTGTGTATACAGTCTTAACCCTCAGCAGCGACAGAGTGATCCAAGTGACACAGACACACGTGTACATAGACAGCAGCAAGCATAGGCCAGAGCTGAGCTGAACATGGCCCTGAAAATAGGAAATAAAATTTTTCATTTGGTTCTTCCACACTGATACAGACCGATAATCATTTTCAGGGCAAGGGCTGAGAGGTTAGTCGAAGATGTTTCTGTTTAACATAAATAAAATTTGTACTTAACACCTCTGAGGTTTAAATCTACTGTTGGCTCTCCTGAACTTCAACAGGTAGGTGATCCTGAGCAACAACACTAAGCTGTGACTCAAGACCTGAGAAATGTTGGGACGAAAACACAGTTGTGTTTTATCAAGGAATGTGACATCCAACCTGCTTTCTTATTATAAAAGCAGAAGAACTACATTTTTAGGAAGGAGTCAGTTTCAACTTTCTGTACTTGAGGGCTTTCCCAACCATCATACAACCATGGAGTAAACAGATGTACCAGTGTGAATTCGGGTAAAGAGTGACTCAGGATTCAAGTGCAAACAAGACCTTTGAGAGAAATTACTAACTCACAGTGAAACAGCATTGACAGATGCAATCTGTGTCACAAGGCAGTCACCTTTTTCTCTTTAGAGGTGACTCTTCCTGGAAATCAGACCTACAAAAGTGTCTACTTCCATCACAGAAGTGATCTTCAGACATTTCCTCCAAATACAGAAGTAAGACAACCCCTGTGTGTGGTCACACCATGTGCACTGTCACCTCTGGGAATTGCCCTGTTTCAACTGGAACTGGAATAAGAAGATAACCCACCAACATACCGTGTTTCTATGAATCTTGAGAAAACTGGGATTCAAACAGAGCAGAAAGTGTCTGCTGGTGCCCCTACTAGGGGAAGAGCTGATAAACTGAGCTCTCCTTCAACACCAGAGACCGACCAGAAGGACACGATAGAAAGCAGATATGACCCTTACCTCTGCTTGTGACACTGCTGGTTTGTTCCCCTGTTTCTCTGTGATGCACCCTGATATCCTTCAAGTAGTTCATCTCTTGTCTTATAGGACACTTCCTGCTCCTGACCAGTCATGACAGGCTTTCTGGCCTTGGACATTAAATATACTCTGCCTTTATCTCTAGCTCAGGGGCAGCTGTGGCTTCACAGCTCAAACTCTGTGGTTTTCTTCTGACAGTAATTCCCAAAAATCTCTGATGGCTTTTGGAACCAAAGTTTTATTGGCTTTCAAAGGGAACTTCTCCTCCTCATTGCTGGCAATGCCTGAAAGACTCTCCAGTAATTTTGTTCCTGTAAACATTTGGAGACTCTTCCAGCTTCCTAGAGTGCTCTGAGCACTCATCTTCAGGATCCCATTGGAGGCAGATTGAGAGGATGCCCAGCTAACAACCCACTTCCCTGCCACACTAGGGGATCTGATTCGAAGCCTAACTATGCAGGAAGCCGAGTCCTGATTTTGGTAGGCCTGCAGAACAACTCATGTCCCCACTATCTCAGAGAAATTCTTAAACCTTTGCTCACAGTGAGTAGCATCTGATGCTCTTAATCATCACAGAGAAGAAAGGAGAAGGATGGGAAAATGTCTGCCTCCCAGCTCTCTTACCACGGCTTTAGGCTTTACTGTTCTCAGTGGGGTCTGGTTCTCCTCCAACTCTCTACATAGTTTCTTTGAAGCATACTGCTCTTAGATCCTGCTGAAAACAAGGTACTAATAGCCTTAGTGGGTAAGTTATTACGGTCTCTCCAAGCAACTAAGAAAACGGCAGACAAGCCAAGTGAGAATCCTTCCCATATCTATTATGAAATGACCCTGTGAGACTGGAAATATTGAAACAGCCTAACAGTAGGATAGAATACCAGCATAATATCAAAGCGTCTAAAACAGAAGTTCCCCAGATTTTCCAGTCCCCCCTTGTTGTTCAAAGACTCCTCCTCCATCAAAGCTCAAACCCTCACAGGACTAACAGATCATGTGAGAGGCATCAGAGGATTATTAACTTGAAAGAAATTGGTGGAAAGTGTGTCGAGCACACCCAATCTTTGAACTGGGTACTTTAGAAGATCATTGCAAAATAAAAGACAACTGCACATTCATTTCTCTTTAGAAAGAAAACATTGCACAAAGCCACAAAAGTTACGTGACCTTCATGTGAGGAGAACAGAAAGACCAATCTTCACTCATTGCAAATTGTCTTGGAAAGGCAACAAAGCGATACCAGTTTTCACCAGCTGAAGATACAACCAAATGGCTGTGGTACATTGAAAACAAAACTGTAAGGCCTATTCATGGCAAATGCTTCTGGGCACATGTTAATCAGGGAGAAATTTCTTTCCAAAGATGATTATGGTACAAATACCAGTCCATTAATTTGGCCTATTATGAAGAGAGCACCTTCCTCTAAAGCATTCAGGGAAGGGTGGGATCTATTACCACCATCTAGCTATAGGAAAGTCTACAGTCTAGAGTAGTTTCTGACTGGCAGTTTGCATTTACCTGCAACATCACCTTTACTGCATCCTCTCCAAATCTCTATCCAGAAGACAGGCCAAAAGCAGAACAATTTTTTTTCCCATTGACACTGACTGGTCCAGCAACATTGAGCAATGCAAGAGCGACCCATACCTTGTCCCCATTCTGGCACCTCACAGGAGAGACACAAATCATCACCCCTGAACTGAAGGTTGTTGTTAATATGTCCTTAAAGGACAATGACACTGGCCATAAGATGAGAGGTCATGGCAGAGTCAGTGCTTTGTTTAGGTTCATTTCCTTCCAAAAGTGAAAGAGGATGCTCTTCATTTTCTACAGCAATGGGGAGACCTGAAAGGGGAACTTTCTGTTTTCAAAAAAGCCCTACTACTCCTGTCGTGTAGCAGATGGCAAAGGAACAAGTGGTGAATGTTTGTACCACTGCAGTCTGTATCACTGGCATCTCTAAAATAGCCAAGAACCTGGTTGCACTACCACTGAGGTAATATCCAGCATTTCTGCTCTAAGGCCCTTGCAGGAATTTATATGGGAGACACGTTAGTTGCATATTCACTGACAGAGAAATGAGGATACAAAAATACCCATATATATGACCAGTATTCAACTACCCATCAGCCAAACCAGGGAAAAAAAAAGTTTAACCATGAGGACATCTGGCTTGTCAGCCATTTACCTGCTAGAATGTAGAACTAAGACTTCCAAAAAACACTGACAATTTTAAGAAGAATGAACATTTGAAATAATCTAAGAGATGCAAAAAAACCCCAACCCAACGAACCCAAACAGACAAAACACCAAACCCCCAAGTCCCCCGTCTACATGAGTACCAGGTGGAGCTCTTATTTGCTCTAAAAAGAAAACTCTTGGCCCAAAAGTAGTGCTGACCTGGTGTCATACAATTTCACAAGAGAGTTCCAATTCCCTCTAGTTTTGATAAGGAAATTATAAGCAAGGAGGTATTTTGTAACCAGAATTATCTAGACACAAACATTCAGCAAGAGACAGTCATAACGTCAAAATAAAACAGATTTATAGGTTTTGTATAATACAAGTAACTAGTACAGCTCCTCACACTACAGAAGCACAGGGCACAGTGGGACAGGGGCCTTTTGTCCCTCATTTGTAGGTGTACTGAATGCTGACAAAGATGGGATACTGGATTACACAGACTCAACCAAAACAGCATTTCAAAACAGCTTTTTTTCCCCCTGCAACAAACAAACAAACAAAAAGTCTCATGCAGGAGTTTGCCCTAATGAAAAAGATCTTTGTCTGTTTGAGAAAGTCAGCTCTTGACAACATGACCTTCAAGAACAAGGCTGTTTTGCTGCTACAGAGCTGACATGACCTGAACCAAGGTAGGAGAGCACACACCTTTTCCTATGCTTGACCTCTGCTCCCCACTTCATGATGGACTTCCCAGTTGGGTTCAGAGGTCTTGATTTCTTTAGTTGTGTCGCAAATGTCTCAAATATTTTCTACACAAACAGCTCTTGATGAGAATTTCTTAACAAAGCACCACCACCTATGTGGATGTCTTGCTTTTTTACCCTGTATTGTAAGGGACTGTGGCATAGATTGGAGGGAGCTGTTTACCTGGACAGATGAAGTACACAGAAGAGCACAACATTCCATCTCTCTGAACACATGCACTGCATCTTGGAATCTGCCCCAAAAACAGGCAGCTCCTGAATCCTGGATAGCACTGAATTAGGTATCCTTAAGATTCTAAATCACTTATTCCCTCTCAAAGGTTCACAAAATGAGAGATCTAAACCATAAATAGAAATAAATAAATAAAACCAACATGCAAAAGGCATGCTAACAGATACACGTGTCCACCCCCACTGCCCAGCCACAATTACCAGTTCATTTTGTTATGGGCTCAATTTTCAGTCTTTGCCAATAGTTTCCATAATGTAAATGGAGCAGCTTGGAAAATTAATCATACATCACTGTGTGACCCTGTCACCTTCCAAAGTGGTTGGATGCAAGTCGTGGCACTGTGCTTCAGGGACCTTCTGTCTGGCCCCTCTGATTTCCAACTTCAGATAGGCAGGCTGGTGTTGGACAGGCTGTGGATGGACTCACACAGTAACTTACTGTGTTCCTTAAGAAAAAAAATCCTGAAAAGATCTCTAACCATATGGAAAGCTTCTATGAAAAGCATTTTAACAAGCTCTCCATGGTAAGATGACATCTTGGCAGGTGCTGTTCCTATTTAGATCAGTATTATGACGCCATACAAATGGAAGAAAATGGGTATCTTCTCTGAAGGAGTTCAGTGGGAATGTAGGCAAACTCATCTCCCACCAACTTCCCAGAAGAAAATAAGCCTTAAAGTCCAATAGTGGACTCAGAAGTCAACTTTGTTGACTTCAATTTTGTGTCAGGGAGGTCCTTTCTGTATTTCCACAGCAGGAACAGCAGAGAAGCAGACAATAAACCTCTCCCCAGCTGCACCACCACTGTCATATGCTGTATCACAGAGTGCATCTACGGTCTAGAAGGTTGCTTGATGACAGAAACAGTGAATCACAGCTAGCCCTGTGAATCTTCCCTGCCCTCCTCTTCTAAACAACCTGATCAACAAACCCACCACAGTTAAGTCCTACTCTTACTTGGCCTTTAGGAACTGTCACAATAAACTCAATCAATAATAGGTGCATTGTGACTGAAACTATGAGCCAGCTTGGAAGGATTCACTAAAAGTCTCAGCCTCGCACTGCAAAAAGGAATGGGACATCCAAGAGGACTGTCATTAGCAGAATGGTCTGTCTGGTCATGTCTACACTCCTGGTTTATCCAAGTCAAAAGAACTCTTTGAGCATGAGCAGAAGGGACAGGATCAAACCTTAGGGTGTTAGTGTCTTCCTTCCTCATTAGGTCATTGAAAACTCTGCATCCACAGAAGTCTCACTATTTACAAAATTGCTCCAAGCAAATGCTTTGGATGGGTGGGAGCACCATGAACATGTTAAAAAAACCCAACAATTCACTGTCCTTGGTGGCTATTGAGAAGCTCCTCTGAAGACCATGCTGAGAGCAAACATGGCAGTGAGTGGTACAGAGACAGGTTGTATCCCAGGTGTGTTTTTTTCAGAGCATCTCCACAGAAGGCTGCCAGGAAGACAGAGATAACAAATCACATCTGCCAGACAATACTTTTAAAATGGTATTTCCCATATAGCCATCACTGGAAAGTGCCAGGGAAATAGGGTCTCCAAGTGAAAGAGTTCCCAAACAGAATCTGCCAAAGGCAGTACAATATGTTTACTCTAAGGCACTTTTTGAATTAATAACATTCGGTAACCAGAGTCAGAGATTAATCACCACACAGATGCTATGCCTCCCTGTTAAGATAAAAAGATCACAAAAAGAGTAAACCACAAGGCTGCCTTCATTTGTACAGAGCTTTGCTTTCCATCTACTTTCAGATTAATAATAAAGTACAACTTCTTCCAGGTCAGAAAGCACTGTATCCTTCTCTCGCTTTAAATATCACAGATCCATCGAGAAAAAGAGAGTGGAACACTACTGTATTCTCATTTTCATGTTTCAAGTCCAAGGCTATGCAATTCCTTCTCTTTCTGAACTCAACTCTGCCACCACAATTCTTGTCATCTGCAATACAGTCTTGCAGCAGGACAACAGTCTAGTCATTGTGAGCAAAGGTGATGTGACGTGTCCCATACTTGCCTTCCGAGGTTTTCAGGCAGTCTCCAAAAAGCATTCTGTTGCTAACAAACAGATTGTGACTCACCAAGACATTCAGAATTATTCCATAATTTCCATTTTTACTTCATGCATTCAAATCCAGCCCGTTGTGGCTCGCCCAGCTTCTGTTTGGCAAACACTCACTAGCTGGCCTCACGTGGCAGTGGAGGATGTTTGAACATCAGCTCAAAATGAGATCTAGCCAGGACAGTGTTAGAATAGACCAGTTTCCATAGGCAGTAAAAAGCAAAATGAAGAAGTCCAAATGAATAAAGGATCCAAAATACCAGTGTCTCCTCAATAGTAGTAACTCAGTGTCAAAATATGAAAAACAAGAGCTCAAGCCCAACAAGGGTGATCACAAAGAACAACCCAAGCTGAGTAGCAGCCAGACTGAGACTTCCTTCAAAACACATGGCCAATTTGTGTCATCACAACATCAGCACATTATCAAAAGCATCTTGCACAGTTAGCTGCAAGCCATGAAGGCACGGTGCTAATTATTTTCACTAGTTACGAGCACCATATTGATGTGAATTTAAATGCCAACAGAAAGCTTTCACACCAGTCACCTAATCAGCATCAGGGAAGAAGCAGTGCTCAAGCCTGGATTGTTCTTCAACCTTCTGCATCCAGATTACCCTTCGTGCAAGCACAGAGCACTAAGTCATGCCCGTACCAGCATCCTGCAAAGATGCAACCACTGCTCTGCCCAGCTGGGTCAGGGAGGGCCCAGCCAGCAGGCTGCCTGAGTTCAGCAGTACCTTTGGTACTGAACGTGCAACAAGCTCTAACTTAACATCCCAGATTTTATTGCACCCTTTGTGATATTTAGACTTCAAGAACGTAAGCTGATCATTCAGGAAGATGCCACAGGGCCTAGACCATCTTCCCAAGCAAACTGCTTCTGGACAACAAAAGGGGAAGAGAGGCATTTCTAGGGCTGGCTGGGAGATAAAACACTGCTAAGATATGTCAATATTCTGGTGTCTACTCTGCAATTCTTACAACTGTTGATGGCAATATTTCACTATTTCATATCTGAAAGGTTTAAGGGCTACACTATTCTCAGAACGTATTTAAGATGTTTTGCTAATTCTTTCCTCCCAGCTGATTACAGCTGATTACCCAAAGCAATGTTCATGCTTTACTACCACGACTGACATGCAAGCATTCACAACTTCACACAGCAGCTTTCTCTGGGCAGCATGGTGAAAGACAAAGCAACATATTTCACCTTCTTTGGAGTAACACCAATCCCTACTACACTTTTTGAGCTGAAGGGACTGATTTGAGCCAGGGAATGATTGCTGTTTCCTGGCTCTGGCTCCAAGTGGCCCTGAAGAAACTGAATTTCCCCACTACCCACCCAGCCTTCCCTTCCCTTCCCACCCTGGCTTTTCTCTCCATGTAGATGCCCCAGAAGAACTTTGTTTAGAGTATTACAACCCTGAAATTCCATGCAGACACATCCCTCAACTAACATGCTCAGGGGCATTGCTGAGTCTAGAGGCAGAAGTGACAGAGGAGAAACCAAAATGGTGTAAAAATACCTGCTCTTGAAGAAATAAGTAGCTCAGAAGTAATAATTGAAATGAGAGAGAGAATGGATTTTTTATCTTGAAGATACCAAAAATACTGAATAAATTATTTTAACCAAATAACTGCATTTTAAAGGAATCTTTATGGAACAGAAATGACCTAGATAACAACATGATCAGATTGATTTGATTTTCCTAAGTCTCTGATGAGTTATATTCCTAAGGTAAAGACAACATCTGGGTATCTGCTGGGTTTTCTGAGTCTTGTAGGTGCCCAAAATAACATTGCCTAAATGTCTGAGGGTCTTGGCATTGCAGCATTTTCTACAGCAATATTTATCTGTCTGTCTTCCTAATCCAAATGGCAGTTATCAAGCAGGTTCTCTTAACTTCCATTTACATTTACTTCAGAGTAAACACACGAGAAGCTGCTTAATGTTCTCTTTCTACCTATCACACACTCTCAGCTACACTTTCCATTACAGTAAAATGTTATGTTTACATAAAATATACTTCATGTTACAGATTACATTACTGTGCTCCTGGTACAGCCTGATCAGGACCTCTCAGCATCTGGCTCTGTTCTCTATTCCATGCAGCTTGGCTAAGTTTGAGGTCTTTGTGCTGCAGTTTTTCAAATCAGGCTCAAAACAATCTCAAGCTGGATTTTTAAGCTATTTCTAAACTTACATCTCAGAAGAGAGATGTTATTTACAGCCTAACCCCTTATCCCATGCCACTCAAACTAGACAACCATTTTGCAGAGAAGGGCTCACATCCGTGTGATTTGGAAGATTTTTGATTTGGGAGCACCACGAAGATTGCCCGAGGCACACATATAACAGGCTGCCAATTTTCCTGCTTTCATTGTTCCTTTTACTGAATATTTTAAGTTTTTCCTCTCTAAATAAGATAGAAGAGAGGAAACTTGTTCCAACTATCACCTTTCCAAGTTTGGGATTTTTGGAAAGGTCTGAGTCAGTTCTGAAGAACCTAAAAGTCTTCCATATCTAGTCACAATCCTCCTTCTTATGGAGCTGTACCTCTAATGGAAAGGAATCACAAGAAGGTTTGGGTTGGGACCTTTAAATCACAGAATCACAGAATGTTAGGGGTTGGAAGGGACCCAGAAGATCATCTAGTCCAACCCCCCTGCCCAAGCAGGATCACCTAGACCAAGTCACCCAGGAACAGATCCAGGCGGG
>JAOEGS010012950.1:3139-42425 GCA_025447755.1 Corythornis vintsioides | reverse complement strand
TGGTCTCCCTTACTTCATAGGGGTGGCAGAGGTGAGCACCTCCCAGGATGAGACTCCAGACCCCAAGTGCACTAACCTTCCTTGAACCCTCAAGGTGCAGTGCAGGAGGGTCACCCACAGGCCCCCTGCCCACCCATGTGCTGCAGAGGGATCCCAGACAGAGGATCCAGCAGCCCTTTAGATCACAGAATCATACAATGATTTGGAAGCTTGTTGCTCTTCTGTTTAAGTGCTTCCATACCTCCTGGTAGCTATCACAGTACCCTCAGTGACACAGAACCCACTGGCAGCACAGGACACAGCAATTTGCTGGCCAGGAAATGAGGAGGAAAAGATAAATTATCTTCCACACGCAGCCTGCTGACACACGTTCAGATTTCTAGAGATATCTGGGACAGATTGTCTTCCAAGAAACACTTATGTTCTGCTGGCAAGGGTGATTGCAGCTGTATGCCGAGTTCTGCTTTTATACCAGCCCTCCCTGAGCCTGCACCAAAACTTATAGAGCCCTTCATGTAGCAAAGGATTTGCTGCTGATACAACTCTGTATAAACCTCTCCAGAGGTTTTTGTTCCTTCCTTACATAGGCTGGGGGTAATGCAATGTTTAAAAAGGCCACATCTCATGGATGCTGCTTTAGAAGTGTAGTAAAATGCAGACTTAAATAGTACAAAGGAGAATTAGTCTTTGTTTAAAGTTCCTGATTTATTTTTTCCTAAAAGGTGAAGATTCTGCACACTGAAATTAGGCATATTCAGCATTATACTAATTATCATTGACAGGCACTTAGAATCGATTCAGCCTTTCCCCTTATTATGGGCAGCTCACTAAAATACAACTGCCTGTGTCCAGTGTAAGGCTCCTGGAAGTGGCTATAAAGGGATCCCTCAGAATGAGCTGTCCCTGGCCACCAACATCAGGACTCTCAGCCCTAATCCTTTGCCAGAGATGTCAGCATCTTTTTTCTGTTTTTTTTGTCGTTTTTTTGTTTTGGTTTGTTTGTTTGTTTGTTTGTTTGTTTTTGGTTTGGTTTTTTTTTTTTTTAGGTGAAAAGGGCCTGGCAGAGGCATAGATTTGCTCCAGGGCTTCCTCAGTCCTCTTGTTGGTGTCTGCTAGGAGGAAGCGGCAAGATGCTGCTGTGATCCAGTGTGCTGTCCATTGTGGTATCAGCCAAGGTCAGATGGCTGAAATGTGCTTCTGTGAAGACAGCATGTGTGCCAGCATTGTCTCAGGAGACACATCTGGCTTTCGGGCACAAGGACTACACCAGTGAGCAGCCTTGCAGACAAAACCTCTTGCTCCATCCTTGCACCTGGCTGTGCCCACAGAGCCTCTTGCAAGAACTGGCACTGGAGAAAATGAACCCAGGACTGATGTGTGCAGTTGAGATGCACAGGCAGGGGGAACATCTCTGTCCTCCCTTTCTTACACTTCTTCCTTGATCATTCCGTAATTTGCCATGGGAAAATAGCTGCTTGGAGCAAAGGTGCTTTTGCTCTACTCTAGGCTGGCTGTTCTGTGTGCTTTGATGCTGTCCCTTGGAAGCTGTATGGCGCATACAGCTTCACAGTCAGAGAGTGTTGGATCTTCACCAGGCTGGAGCTCAACACTTCTGCAAAGCAGATGGATGCATGTGCCTGTGAATGAGGGAACAGGGCACTGCTGGAGAAGAGAGGGTACTCAGCAGAAAAGGTAAAGAAACAGCTTCCAGCCTTGTAGGGACTAACAGAACCTGGGAGAGTAAAGGAACAGACACTGTTTTTTTACCCTTTACTGTAGTATGCAGTCACCTGCAGTCCCTCTACCCCCAGGCATGGGAAAGAGCCTAAGTGAAATTTCAGCATGAAAAATAAGCTGTAGATGTGACCAAACAAGCACATACTGTAACATGTGATGTGCGCTCACTGCAAAATGGAAAATGCTGAACACCTAGGTGGGATTGGTAACAAAAGATTAGTCTATTTGCCTTATATAGTCAAAGAGTAACTGTTAAACAGTTTTTTGGTTTTGTTGGGTTGTTTTTTTTTCCAGTTGATGCTATTAAATGAATACCCTCCTTGTTAATATTGGTTAATACTCATGATTATAGAAAGCATTTTACAGACACCTGGTTTGCCTGACCCTGCTGCAAAGGAGTTATGAGTCTGGCAGGCTAAACAAAGCCTCAGCATGCCACAGAAGCAGATGTCAGGTAGGCTCAGAAGAAAAGAGAAATAGCTATGCTGGTAATTCAGGTCAGGCTCCTGTGTTCAGCCCTTTTTTCTTACATTATATTATCCTATAAGCAAAGAATAAAACACAAGGCTGAAATCTAAGGAGCAGCAGGCCAAGCCCAACCCTTTTCCCATGGCAGCTCAGCAGCTAACAGAGATGACAGCAAAGTGCACTGGCGTCTTGCTATATTTGATGCTGTGTGCTTGCTGAGAGGAACTAAGAAAAGCAAACACCATTTTCCCTGTTGGAGAGTGGTATTGCAAGCCACTCAGTAGACACACACAGGCTTAAAGCATGTCTGTAATTATCACTACAAAACAAAGCTGCTGAGTGGGTCTTTATGAGCAAAGGGCACTGAGGGACAGAGACACATCGGGGCTGCTGTGACGTGGGAGAGGTACCAGCAAAAGAAGGTAGTGAAGCAAGTGGCCGAATAAGGCACCACAGGTAGAACAGATAAATAGATGGTACTTTAGCTTGTACTGCTCTGCCATGAAAAAGGGCATGTAACAGGGTTTTCAGAACAGGAGGTGATACACTTTTTTCCTGAGCACGTGCTCCCATAATGGAAACTGGCAGTGTGGTGACACACACAGGTCACACAGCCCCAAGGGTGTTAAGCCCCAAACCCCTTCTCTGCAGCATCTCAGTGTTTGTGTTCTCAGCAGGATTTACAATATGCACAGTTTGGACTCCAAGTCCCACTGACACAATCCTTTCAGATTGAGTGCAGCGTTATTTTACCTTGCCCCTTTCCACCCTCTGGGCACTGCAGCTACACTCCTACTTAGGGCTCCTTGTCAGCTGCAACTAAATCACTGTAGAATGTCAAGCAAGGCTGGTGAAAAATGGGCCAGGGCCATCCTGTACCACAGACCCTGTCTCTGAAGGGAAAACATCCCCTAGAAGCTTCTCCACCTGCCTCCCAGGGTTACTGGGAGTGTAAGGGGATGAGGCTTTCTTACAGTTGCAGCAAGCAGCTCAATGGGGAGAAAAAGCCCTGTAAGAACATCACAGCAAGACAATAAGGTGACAATAGGACAATGAGACAATGCACCCTGCTCAGTGCACAGTGATCTGGTGATGGGGTGAGCAGAGCAGCAGTGCTATGCTGGCACACACTTGTACCATGTGCACCAACCACATCCTCTGCCTGCAGCTGCTCTGCTCTTCCGCAGGTTCCCAGCACCAGCATGTGTGCCCTCCACTCCTGCCCAGACATGGAACATGGCTCTGACATCTCTTCTCACTTCCTCGGCAAGTCCTGAGCCCCATAGCCCATGATCTTTCCCAAAAATTACTGGCATTCCTGCATCTTTTCAGAAACTGCTGATGTCAGTGCTTAGTGCTGGAGGGGAACAGGGTGAGGGGGGAAGCTGGTCCAGTGATTTGGGCACACAGGTGCCCTACTGAATGGGGACAGCCCCTCACTGCTTGGTGAGGGAAAGATCATGAAGGGGACAGCAATGTGCTGTGGGAGCAGTTTGTCTGCTATCCCCACTGGGCTGTTTCCCCAGCTGTACTCTGCATTTGCCACAGTCATAGGACATGCACAGGGATCCCCAGTAAGGAAGACCCTTGGGTCATGTCTTGTCTCCATCTCTGCCCAACAACTTTACACCACCCAGCCACCACTGTTTACCCCACAGGGGCCCATTTACACCCTAATAGGGATGGGAGAGACCCTCCAGCACATCCTTGCTGCTCCACTTGTCCTGTCCCTTGGTGAGAAAAGGCCCCATACCCATCAGGTGGGGACCTTGGCACAGGTCCCAGGATGAGATGAGCCCACATGCTGGGGATGCAGGCAGGGCTGCCCAAATTGCTGGGTGTGG
Organism: Corythornis vintsioides; assembly: GCA_025447755.1. Taxonomy (NCBI): domain Eukaryota; kingdom Metazoa; phylum Chordata; class Aves; order Coraciiformes; family Alcedinidae; genus Corythornis; species Corythornis vintsioides. The sequence continues at coordinate 38,376 of JAOEGS010012950.1, read as the reverse complement.
TTGATGAACGTTTTTGTCTTGGTTCCTCTTTTCACAAACACCAAGGTGCAAACTCAGCAATATCATCTCCGCCACAGGCAGCTCCAGCCTGCTCCAGGGGCAGCTGGGTAACTGAGATGTGAAAAGTGTGCCAAGAGTCTGGTCTTGGCACACTCTAGCCACCAGGTTCCCACCACATAAGGTACAACCAGGTCCTGGCCTTAATGTGCACTGTGCAAACAAACTGAAGAGCCACCTAATATGTGGGAATGGTTGCACATGCTGACCTGGGGGGACAGCTTCAGTGAAGTATCTGTGCTGGAGATACCCTCTGCTGTAGGTTTAGGCCTTGTTTTTTGAGTGGCAGTGTGCTGTGCTTATGATTACTGCAACTACAGGAACACATTTCCTCTGGGAAGGTGCTCCTGTGGCCCCTACCATTAGGAAAAAAAAGGAACATTAGGAAATTTGCTGTGGATGTTACGAAAAATTTATTCACTGAAAGGGTTGTTGAGCACTGGAACAGTATGCCCAGGTAACTGGTAAAGTCATCAACCCTGAGATATTTTAAAAGAATGTAAATGCGGTGCTGAGAGACATGGTTTAGTGGTGGATTTGGCAGTCATGGGTTAATGGTGGAACTCGATCTTAAAGGTCTTTTCCAACCTAAGCAATTTTATGATTCTTTCATACAGGATAGACCCTACTGGCACATCACATCAGCAACTAAATATCCTGGTCCAATTTCCTGGTCTCTATCATAGCCAGGGTACTTAATCAGCAGGTTTCTCTGGCCTGCATCAGCCCAGACACATCCCTGCAGCAGACTGGGACAACATGATTATATGCTAGTTTAATGATTTTTATCACAGTTTCCACAAGATTGGTTTAGAGAAATGCTCCAATTCAGACAGGTGCAGAGCAGCACAAGGTCACAGCCTCTGGACCTCAGATAGAACAGCCTCATGGGAGGTCAGATAAGTGTGAGTCTGCAGATACCCACAAACTCACTGCTGGACTGGATGTGTGCAGCCTGTATAGGAAGAGCCCAGCAGCGCCCTGGGTGTGCCCTGGCCTTGTAGCACCAAGGTTACCTATTAAAGAGCAGTCCCAACACTCATCATAACAGGATCTCCTGGACACAGAGGGACTCAGCTGAGAGCTTCCCCAGTCTTTGCTGGGCACCAGCACTTTACTACAGCAACAACATTGCATCTGCACACTGTGCAAAGAGAGACAGCCACCACATGCTCCCGGGAACACTGCCCACTCAGTGGAGTAGCATTATGGCCCCTGCAGAGGCTTTCCCAGCACACTGAGGTTTGCTTTCCTCCACCTTCAAACAGCTTCACCCCACGACAACCTGACTAATGTTCAAGTGTATTGGGACCTGCTACAGACATCAGATGCAGTCCTCTCAGATAGAGCCACCGCATCCTTCACGCAGTAATGATATGCACCAGTCTTGCACAAGGAGAACAGCAAAACCTTCTCTTGCACACAGAGGAGCATTTCTTACCTGTCTCCTGGGGCTCTCCGGAGGTGTCAGTGTCTGTCTCTTCCTGCTCCTGTGTTGCCAGCAGAGGTGTGAGGAGCAGGAGAAAGGTCCATTGCAGGAACATGTTTGCTTCTGCTGCCAGGGCAGGACTGACGTCTCAAGCCCCACAGGCTGCCTCACTGCACACCTGTCTGACTGCACGAGGTGCAAGCACAGAATGGAAACACCCACACAGAGCTAACACATATGGTGCAAGAAGCTTCTTCATTGGAGAAGGAACCTCTGCCACTGTCAATGCAACTTTCGTTCTTCTCTTCTGTGCACTGAGACAACTTCACGCCCCTTTTGTAATCCTCTTGCTTTCTGATTGCTTCTCTGAAAACCACAGTTTTCAGGTTTTCTGGCAGAGCAGCTACTAGCTGAAACAGCTGGGTTGCATCCTCTCCTGGCACAGACCTCAGTGGACCTGGAAGAACCCCTGTGCTTGTTTATGACTAGAGTTTTGCAGGAAGATGCAGCTTCCAAATTCACACAGTGAAGTCAAGCAGAGACTATGTCAGGACAACCCTTACCTTGATACTGTCTGATAAGGAATGTGATAAAAACAACTTCTGAAGTGTGACAATGATTTTAATTTCCTGGCAGTGCATGCCATGGGCAGGAAAAACAAGGTTTTGGCTGAAAGTGGCTTGGTTCTCAAGAGTGGGCTAAGATCAGATGCCCAGGAATGAGGTGATCAGAGAGCCCTGCAAACCTGGAGTCATGTTGGCAAGTTGTGTACTAACACATAATCGGGGAGCAGGACTGACCATGAAGGGGTGAGGAGGCAGCACAGATTTAGCAGTGAGCAGGGAAGGAGCTGCCATTGAATCTGTCTGTGTGGCTGGAGACTGGTGCCACTGGCTGTAGTAGCAGATCTGACTATCAGAGGTGGCCAAAGCCAGGACTTGATCAATTTGTGCTCCAGCTTCCCCAGCTACTCATCAGCCCTTACTGGACATGCTTGGCCCACAACCCAGCTGAAACACACAGTGCGTAGAATAAAAAGCCCTGGAGTCTTATCTGAGGCTTCATGGCAGGGCTGCAGTCCCTTGTGATGGCCTTCCTCTTTATCACACTGTTTAGAAAGACCCTGTACTTCCAAGCCTGTAGTCACACTCTGCTTTCAGCCGATGCCAATCCTTTGCTTGATTTGCACAACTTGCAACCCCTTTACTTGGCAGCATCGAGTAGGCCAGTGTGGGGTGGCCCTCTCCAAACACACTCTTCCCAGCCCCCCCATAAAGTCTGACCTTGAGCAAAATAAGGCTCTGAGCAGCCTGGTCTAGTTAAGGGTGTCCTTGCTCACTGAGGGGGGGGCTGGACTAGATGACCTTTGAAAGTCCCTTCCAGCCCTAAACATTCTATGATTATATGATAGAAATCTTTGTTTATGGTACTTGAAAGCAGATACTCCATCAGTTTTCAACCTTTCAGGGAAAGATAGGCAGTCTGCCTGGCCACCTTCCTTATGCCCTCCTAGGCTCAGAAAAAGTCTCAGTCTGTTTTTGACTTGTCTGTGTTTCATCTCTTCCTGCAACAGAGTGGGCAGAGCTAGTGTTCCCCTCCAGAAACCCGCCTCTTTATATTCTTTGCACAGATAGGAAGCTTTGTCTCACCCATAGACAGTTTACTATAGTCAAACACAGTTGTCTTGGTAGGAGTGCCCTGGGACTGCAAGTGTACAGTCAGGATATTGGCATCACAGTGGGGCACAGCCTGAGAGGGAGCTGGGAGGTGGCTGTGCTCTGGCTCTGGTGCAAGATTTGTGGAGCAGGAGGAATCAACTGCTCCTCTGCCTCCATCAGCAGTAGTAACTCAGCCTTCAACCCTCCCTGCCCTTGGTGCTTCTGGATCTTTCAAGAAAAAATTAGAGAACTGCAAAAGCAAACTGTATCAGTAGGAGTAGCTTCCTCATTTGGTGGATCTTTGGAAAATGGGTAGGGAAATCCTATAAATTAAAATAGACTTAAAAAAAAAAAATACATGTCCAGTCCCTTTGTGCATCTCCAAGCAAAATGGTTGTCAGCTCATGTGCAAACAGCATACAACATCTCCAAAAGCCCTTTGTTACCCCATCTGAAACCTCAAAAGCCATGGAGGAACTGTGACCCAAGCAGCTGCCAGGAAGCTCTCCTGCTCTTTCACTCTCCCCCTCTTCACACTTCCCCTTTCTCCATATCAGAAGAATTCAGCCTTGAGCATAACCCAGGCTCTTGCACAGAGGATGGAGGGTTGTTGCAAGACAATGCCACCTTCCTCAGCTGGTCCAGAAGTTATGTGATCTGGTCACACAAGGTCAACCCAAAGCCACAAAGACAGCTTTGGTTTGCTTGCAACAAGACAGGGTGTGAGTGTCCCTGGGCTTCTTGGTTTAGCAGGTCCCCCTGCCTCACTTGTGTCACTCTGTTGCAGAGTGCAGGGGCAGATCTGGCACAGCTGGGAAGCTGGGCAGGGTGCATTTCGGCACAGTGTAGGCAGGGAGCCAGGATCCAGACACACTGCCTCACAACTGTCCCATTTTGTCATAAACCTCACAGTGCACTGGCATTTGAGCCATGCTTTGCAGCCACCTTGCTACCCTGGGGGACATCAGTCCTCTGCTGCAAGGACATGCTCTATCTACCCTACAGACTTGTGGCAGATGTGAAGTTTTTCAAGGGCTGCAAAAAGGGCTGATGCTGCTTCTGTAGGTCATTCTTCGCGCTCTTTTTTGTTCAAGCTTTTACATCCTACGTGTCTGATACTATTTTTTGTCACCTGGACATGACTTCATCTCTCTGAAGTGGCTTCTCTCTTTGGAATAACCTCTGACCCTAGTGGTTAGCCCTGCTGCTTTCTCTTTACCTTTTGAGACCCAGAGTTCTGAAAGGCTGCTTTAAATCTTTTCAAGCTTTCTGGACACTGTGTGACTGTGCTGCCTCTTTTAGCTTTATTTTATCCATGTTCTCTCATTTCATCTATTTCTCCTTTCTGAAGCTGAACAAGATGCCTTTGGACTTTTCAATTTTTTGTGATTTTGCAGGGCCATGGAAACAAAGAATGCTGTGGCTGTCACCAGCAGACCCTTTCCTGGAAATGTGCTCAGCCCAGTCCTGCACAGAGCTCAGATCCCCATCTTCCTCCTTGGCCTTGTGGCTCACATGGAGGAGCCACACACTGGGATCTCGCTTGCCCCTGCCTGGTATTACCAACCTGGACACTTTCAGACCAGTAGCAGTAGCACTATACCTTGCCTCTTCCTTTTGCTTGGGATCCCAGTGCCCAAAGGTGTGTCTGCGGTGCAAAGAGGTCTGCATCTCTTTTCTAAAACAGGGACTTCATTGCTGGGGCCACACCTTGCACCTCTAGCCTGCAGCTGGAAGATGGTTCTTGCACCCCCACAAGCTACTCCCCTGAGTAATGCTCTCTGAGAGCAGCACCTGGCCTGCCACTCATAGAATCATAGAATTGTTTAGGTTGGAGAAGACATTTAAGATCATTGAGTCCAACCATTAACTCAGCACTAAAGCCTGTCCCTCAGCACCACATCTGCATGGCTTTTAAATCCCCCTCAAGGCATGGTGACTCCACCACTGCTCTGGAGAGCTTTTTCGAGGGCTTAACAACCCTTCTGGGGAAGACATTTTTCCTAATATCCAACCTAAACTTCCCCTGGCACAACCTGAGGCCATTTCCTCTTGTCCTGTCACTTGCTTGGAGGAACAGACTGATCCCCTCCTCTCTACAATCTCCTTTCAGGGAGTTGTATATAGGGCATAGAAAAGTTTCCCCTGAGCCTCGTTTTCTCCAGGCTAAACAATCCTAGGTCCCTCAGCCATTCCTCAGAAGACTTTTTGTCTAGGGCTTTCACAATATTCATTACCCTTCTTTGGACATGCTCCAGGACCTCAGTGCCCTTCTTGGAGTAAGAGGCCCAAAATTAAACCCAGTATTTTGCATGATGCCTCACCCACATATGTTGTTGTGACCCAAATGCAGGGCCTTGTTGAACTTAATCCCATTGACCTCATCCTATTGATCCAACCTGTTTAGGACCCTCTGCAGAACCTTCCTAACCTCTAGCAGATCAATGCTCCTGCCTAGCTTGGTATTGTCTGCAAAGTTACTGAGGGTGCACTAAATCCCCTCATCCAGATGATTCCTAAAGATTCTCAAGTCCTCACCTATTGCTTCTCTGTGCTGTCACCCATGGGCTGCACATAGTTGCTGGTGCACAGAGACCGACTCTTGCTCTGTGAGCAGCATCACAGCATGGGGAAACAGGGTCTCTGGGCTGTGAAGGCTGCCCGTGAGCAGTGTTGCCACTAAAGGTCGTTCAGTGGAAAACTTCTGGGTTTCACTGCAGTCACTGAGGCAGAGAGGGAGTCACTGAAGGTGCTGAGGAAGGAAGTCTGCACAGCAGACACCGATTTCTGTGCTGAGTCCTAGGACAGCACCAAAACCACAGCACTGAAAGTGGTTTGCTCCAGCTGAAAGAGAACCAGCCTGCACACCAATATCTGCACACCAATGGGAAGCAGTTCCTGTGACCCTGGGTTGGACAGCCACCATGCAGGGAGCTGACCTGTCCCCAGGATATGCTGCATTCGGGCTATCCTGGAAGCTGGGTGTTCAGCAGTTTTGAGCATGCACAAAGCTCTCAGGGCTTAATATGAACTCATCCCTGGTTTGATGTCACCAAGGCAGTGGTCACTGAGCCACCTGCATGCCCATCTCCAGATTGTCAGCCCCTGCTTTGTGTGGCATGGCTGCTGCATGCATACTTGCAGAGTTTGGGGATGTGGATACTGGCAAGATGAGCCCTGGGGCTGGCTTCCAGGAGCACTGGAAAGAAGGGAATTCCCTCCTCTCTAGTGGGTCTTTCCTTTGGACAAATGTTCCCACTTGAGCTCTACACTCCCTCATGCAGATGTCTGCCCCACTGCCACCCTCAAGCTCAATGCTGCCTGTAGCCCTTGCAAGCAAAGGCTCAATCTCATCAGACCATGAGTCCACATTCCACATGCTGAAATTTCCCCTCTTGCTCAGCTTTTAGTACTTTGAAAAGCTGCCATGTTAATGTGATACCTTCTTTGTTCTCTGTCAGATGCAGTGAAGTCATGGTGATGTGGCAGTCACACTGCTCTGCTAGGCCTGATACTGGCTGCTGACAAGACTGTTTGCTAAGACACCTTATGCTTTCCTGTGAGTCTTGATGGCTGGCACAGCTTGCAGGTGTGTTTGTGACATCTGGGCTCAGTCATAGGGCTCCCCTTCTGAAGACAGTTCTCTTGCTGAGGCTGCAGACATCTAGGGCCTTGTGCTCACTCTGGCTCACCTGTCCTAACTTCATGTGCATCCCCATCCCACCTCTCCCTGACTGTTCTAACCAAATCTGCATTTCCATCTCAGTTCTTCCAGCCTTTCCCCAGGGCAGCTTGACAGTTTGCTGGTGCTCAGGTGCCTCCTCCCTTCCCAGTCTCCCAAAGTAGCCTTTGAGAGCTGCCAGTACTGTTTCATCCCTGGAAGGCATCCAGGGACCATGTTCACAGACATTCCTCTGAAGATAGGCCAATTTCTGACAACCTGGGCTAAAGTGCTAGGTTGTCACATGAATCTGGACTTTCACTTAATCTGTCCCCATCCATGCTGTCAGCCCATGCCTTTACCTCCCCCACCACAGGATCCCACAATCCCCCACCACCACCCCAAAGCAGAACCCTGTACCAGGAATATGAGATTTTCTTTGCATCCTACATGCTGGATGCTCTGTTCCCAGGGTTCATCGCCAAACTCTAGCAGTTCTTTGCTAAGACCTACTCCAAGATCTGCAAGTAGGCCAGGAGCAGCTTTGCCAAGCACTGAGAGTTGCCTGCAAGGAGCAGGAGTTGGGGACACTGCCACTGCTGCACAGGTGACATGCAAAGGTCAGGACTGACACTCCATCTTGCTGCTGGTCCAGAGCTGCCCCTGGTCTTGCTGTGCACCTCAGAACATGTGGGGCTGGATTGGGTACTGGTGCTGGAGTAACACTGATACTGGGACTAGAGACTGCTCAGCTTTGTGCCTGTGGAGGGCAAAGGTATATGGAGCCAGCCCTGGCAGGCAGCCAGTTACAAGAAGATTGGTAAGGTTCTTTAGATGGTGCAATAACAAGGACAGGAACCCATCCCGCTATGCCTCCCCTGCATGCAGGGCTGCCCTGGCAGCAAGCACCCAGTGAGCTGCTCCGTGTCAGTATCAAGCAGCTGGAGATCCCCTTTCCTGCCCCAGGGCTGACTCAGCACCCCATGGGGCTGCTGGCCAGCACACAGTCCCGTTCCCTATTTGGGACAGCCTGTGCACATGGGGAGAACAGCCTGGTTCTGTGCAATTTTTTAAACAACTCTGGTGACCACCCCTTCTAAGAGATTACTTAAAGCAGCCCACCCACATGCAAGCCCTGTCTGCTCCTTGCTCCTCCAAGCCAGGTCAGGGCTTACACTGCTTAATTTCTGATTTTTTTTCCAACTGTTTTCACTCCATTGCTGCAGACTGCTTGTCCACATGGTTGCAAAGAACTCCAGCGTGGTGTTCTGGCAGCAAAGGCTTGAGCCTCAGGCAGAGCTTTTCCCTTCTTCTGGGATCTAGTGACATGTAAAGGGAAAGCATGGGCTCTTGAGGCTCACTGCTGTTGGACTTGGAGGTTCAACACTTGTGCAAGTCTAAGTTTAAAAGCCTTAGAGAACTTCCTTGTGAATAACCCACAGTCACTAAGCCTCATGTCCCAGTTAGCCCAGGTTTTGGGTCCCAACCCCACAACACTTCCTCCAACACCTACTTTCCATGCTGCTCAGGACTTCCTCCTGCTGCCCATGAGTTACACATTCCAGTTTTGCCACAGCTGTGAACACCTGACTGACAACACCCAGAGCACCCTGGAGAAGCAGAAGCCATATTGAAATGGTGTCCACTGCCTAAACCTGCTTGGTCCCCTGCAAACATGCACAGGGAACAAAGATATGGAACCTCAAACAACACTGCCTCCCCAAGACATACCATCGTCTGATGATGTGATGTAGTTCTCCTAGCCTGAACTGACAGGTCTGATAGCTGAAGGCAGCCTGTCTCCTTATGAAGGCCTGGTGTTGGCTGTGGTGGAGGCAGGATGATTCCTGCAGTGCTGTTTCTTGGCAACAGGCAATCCTCTGACTTTTCCCAGGGATGGGCTGAAATCACACGTCTGCATTGCAGGGAGCTCAATCAGCACCTTTTTTATTAATATGCATCATAAATAAAGAAATAAATAAAGGCGAGACACTTCGTTCTAACAGGGAAATACAAATTAAATATGATGCTACGTCCACTAAGCGATGTACAAGCAGGAGGTAACCTTGCAAAGCCAGAACCCCTTGCCATGGGGAAGCCAGCCCAGGCACGATGCTATGAGCAGTGTCAATATGGCCAAGGCACCAAATACTGGCATGGCCTTTCATTAACACTGTTCCCCACCTGATGGGCAGGTAAAGATCCCCACTTTAAACGGGTGGCATAAACATGGCAAGGAAGAGGTTAACTGGCATTGCTCTACGGAGGACCCCAGGACCCCCAGCAGTCCCTTGTGCTTGTGCACAACACTTGTACCCTCCCCAACCCCCACCCCAGCGCTGCTCAGCAAGACCAGAAACCCTATACTAAGGGGAACACCACCCCTCCCTCCCCAGCTCCCTGGCTCCCTCTGGGAGCATCCCCAATCTACCTCCTGGGAGCACTGCCCCCAACTCCAAAGAGCATTCCTAGCCCAGTCAGGGACCCTGCCCTCACCCCATCCCCTCCAACCCACACCCACTGAGTATCTCAGTACTTCCCAGGCACTGGCTCCCTACTCAGTGTGGAGGGTTTGAAGATATCCCCGAAAGCACCCACCTCTGCACAGGGTGGCACTACCCATCCTGGACCTACGTAATACTGAACATCCAAGTTTCTCATGACCCCAAACACCCCTTTGCTCCATGCACATACACATACCCTGTCCCCCTCCCCTGGACATGGCCAGGCACAGCCCCAGCCCTGCAGCATGGCAGTGTCCAGCCAGTTGACCCAGTACAACCCACCAGATACCAGCACAACACATTAGGAGAGGGCTGCTCCAGAGTGGGGGAACCTATCTTGCAGCTCCCCCCATCATACTACAATGCAACCCACCGGCTCAGCTTTGCAGAGACCTGGCCACTGCATGGTGCTCCCACCCCTGCAGCTGATGACACCAGGAATGCTGAAGGCTGCAGATTGCACTGCCACCCCCGGGGAGGGGATGATCAGTATCCTGCACCCTCCAGCATGAAACTGAGCCGGGCAGCACTGCTCTGGCAGGGACTGCTTGGGTTCCTGCTACATATGAGTCCATGGCCTACAGGTGCTGGAGATGGTGTGGGGCAGAGGGGGCTCAGGCAGTCCCCGGTGTGGCTGCATGCATGGTGATGCCTGGCAATACGAGGTGCAGCTCGTAGAAGACCCTGGGGGCCAAATCGGCCTTTGGCAGCTGCACGAGGAGAAGCAAGAAGGAACCACCTATGGTTACTGTATTCTGTAATGGCAAGAAAGGTAAGAAACTAGCAAGAAGCTGTGTCTGTTCCTCTGGCAGGATTGGTATCCCAGAGAAGCTTCAGCAGCCCACAGTACTGTGCTTGGCCTCCCAGCCACGTCAGTAGTCCTCGTCCTCTGGGTGGGTGACGTACATGATGGGCACCAGTCCCTTCTCAGAGCCGAGGCTGCACTGCAGCCAGTCACCATCCACCTTGGAGATGACCTGCAGGATATCCCCCTTGTTGAAGCTCAGTTGTCCTGCCTCAGTGGCGATGTGATGGCAAAGAGCTTTCACTTCACTGCAGGCAGAGAGTGGGGAGGAAGGGTTAGGTCATCACAGGACACCCACCCTGCTGAAGCCCAGAGACTACTAGAGGCACAGAGAACCAAGGAAAACACCTCCTTTCTCCCCACCCAGCCAGGCTCCCAGATGCTCCCCAGACTCCCCTCACCTGAAGATAGCAGAGCTGGGGTGAATGGATGTGCAAGGTGCATCACTGCTCTGAACCATTCCCCACTCCATGAGTACAAGGGGTACCAGGTGAACTGCAACACAGGGCCATGCCAAACCCAACCCACCATGTCCCAGCACCTGCATAATGGCCCATGGTGCCACTCACCAGGGAGGGTGGGGAGACAGCACCCGGGCTGGACGCTCCGTGGGGAGCACTTCAGGTGGCTCTGGCTGAGGGTGCTCCGTCTCAGGGCCTGCTTCACGCCACACACTTGCCCCAACTGTCTGGGCCACCAGCTGGAACACAGACTTGTCCAAGCTCAGCCAGCCAGAAGGCAACCTGCAAGGAGACAGAAGCAGGTAGTGGCAGGGAGGTGTACCTGTGGACAAGGAGAAGTCACTCTTATGGCAAGGCGATGCCTTAGCCAGGTGTGGCTCCAGGCACAAAGTACAATGCTGTCACCGTGCTGTCTCCTAGAGGGAGGGGCTTAGCATCCTCCAGAGTCAAAATGACCGGGAAGCACACTGCCAGTGGCCACAGAAGCAAGAAGGGTGTAGATGGAGAGACAATGCAGGGAGGCCTCAGCTTCATGGAGGAACTTCACACCTCCTCCTCACCTGTTGTGTGCAACAGGGATGGCTCCATGTTCTGTTTTCAATACGTGTTTCTAGGGAGGTTAAGGTGGTGATAGAGTCCATGCAGCAGAAGCCCTTCCCCTGGAGAGGAGGCTGAGAAGCCAAAGCAGCGGTACAGCTGCAACCCCATGTTAGCCAGCCCTCCCCAGCCCCAAACTACCCCTACCTGTTAGGCTGCCTGGGCTCCTTCTGCACCTTCCTGGACCCAAACAAGTGTCCCCACTTGATGGGCTGGTTGCCCTCTGATGCACTAGTGCTGCTCTCCTCTTGGGGGGCTGTGGCTCCCACTTTTTGCTGAGTGCCTGTCTCCTTTTCCTTGCTGCGCTTCAGCTCCGTAAGCACCGAGTCTGGGGGGCTGCCCATCCAGAATGGCCAGCTCCTTTCCTTCACCTCTTCACTGACCAGTACCTGCTGAGGCTTTTCCAATGGTTCTTCCACAGCTTCAGGGTTTGGCTTGCTCTCCTCCAAGGTGCCCTCAGCAATGGGGCAAGCCTCTGCACCTTCCACCACCCCTTCGCGGGGGGGTGGTGCTTTGAGGGTCTCCACTGACCTGGGAACAGCATTCAAAGCCTTCTTCTTCTCATAGCGGATGAACTTTGAGCCTTCAGCTGAGCCTTCGATGTAAATCTGAGAGCTCTGCATGAGTTGGTACCACCAGCCTGCCTGCTTGTCCTTCTTCCCCTCCCATGTGCTCTCTTGCACCTTACTCTGCTCTTCCTCCCTGTCACCGTCTCCATAGGAGGCCCCCACACCCTTGACTCTCTCACTCTCAGCTTGCTGGGGGCTGTGGCCTGGTGAGATGTCACCACCTCTGGCACCCACTATGCATGCTTCAGGGACAGTGCTGCAGCCATCAGGATCCTCACTGCTGCCACGTGTCCGCATCAGCTGCAGGGTGGAGTGTGCAGAAAGCAGCAGGTCCTGCTTCACACGCAGGAGCTCCTTTTGCTGCTGCTGCTCCTTGCCCATCTGCATTAGGTGGTGCTCAAAAAGGAGGTCTAGGTTGAAGGGCAGCAGGGAGAGAGGCTGGAGCAGGAGCAAGAGCTCCTCAAAAAGAGGCTGGCATACGCTGTGAGATAGGCACAAGAAGCCCACGGGTTGGTAGTGTGCCTGGATGATATCTGTAGGGAAAGAGATATCAGTGAGAGGAGGGGCCCTTGCTGCTTTTGCAAAGACACCAAGAACCTACTGAAACTATGCAGAAAAGACTTGGACACTGCAGGGTGAGGCTCAGAGCTGGGTCAGGAAGCATCAGATACTACGTGTGCTCTCAGCAAAGTGGCCCAGGTCCTGCTGCCAATCATGCCTGCAATCAGGACTCACCTGTCAGACTCTTCACCAGGATAACCTCTGCCAGAATATGCAATGGGAAAAGGGTGCAATTAAGGAGCATCAAGGACCTGGCACACATTAAAATTCTCTTCCCCACCTCCTGGAGATGATCAAGGAGCTACATATCTGGTGGACAGTAAGTTATCCATGGTACAGAAATGTGCCCTTGTGGCCAGGAAGGCCAATGGTCTCCTGGGGTGCATAAAGAATGTGGCCAGCAGGTCAAGGGAAAGCAGAAAGTCTAAGACACCTGGGGCTGTTTAGTCTGGAGAGGGGATCTTATTAATGTTTACAAATATGTAAAGGGTGGGTGTCAAGCAGAAGGAGCCAGTCTCTTTTCAGTGGTGCCCTGTAATACGACAAGGGGCAATGGTCACAAACTGGAACACAGGAAATTCCACCTCAACATGAGGAAAGACTTCCTTACTGTTAAAGTGATGGATCCCTGGCAAAGGCTGCCCAGAGAGTGACCTGTCCTGGGTCATCCTGCTCTGGCAGGGAGTTGGACTCGATGATCTCTAGAGGTCCCTTCCAACCCCTACTGTTCTGTGATTCTATCATCTGGCCAGTACAAGTTCCCTGCAGAGAGAGTTGTCAGGAACAGCTGAATACAGTCTTTCTGGGGACCTGGCTAAGCTGAACCATGAATCCTAACAGGAAATAGACTAGAATTTCTACTTGCAGCATTCAACTTTCAATTCATTTGACCACATCTGCAGTGCTCTCCCTTCTAGCTTTTTGGTCTCACCCTCAGGGAGAGGGTGTGGCAATAGGATTTGTGGCCACATGGCCCCAGAGATCACAGACAGGATGCTTTCTCTTACCACACTGCTCACTATAAAGGCCAGTCTACTCCAGAGAGAAGTGCTGACTGCACACACATGCCTAGGTAGTACCTGCTGTCAAGCTGCAAACCTGTCAGAAGATACGGGGCTGGGCTGGCAGTGCACAGGACCTTGGGCTGAGCACAGGCTGGGCCAGCAGCACTCTCAGGGGATCCAGCAGGTTGAGGCTGTCTGTCTTACTGTGTACTCATTACTTAGTCATGCTGCTTCTAAGCATCAAGCAGCTTGGTTGTGCTGCTGGGTTATCTGCATGCTCTAGAAACATTTCTGGTTGAAAAAAAAAATGATACATCCAGTAAAATCTTATTTTTCTTCATCAGGAGGCTTTCCTTTCTATTTCTTTCCATTTTCCTTGCCTGAAGGGTTTCAATCAAGTGTGCACACCCTTGTGTACATACAAGGTACTGGGCAGGGAACACAAAAATTTGGGGGTTAGATATGGTCTTCTGTGGGTACACTGAGGGATCTGCATTGGACCTGACATCCATGGGTACTATCTGCAGCTGGGAAGGATGTGGCTGGCCAGGCTCAGGTGGAGGGAGCTGCATGGAGCTTGGACTTCTACCTGAGACCTCTCTGGTACATCAGGATTCTATATACTCCAGTCCTTCAGCTCAGAATTAAGGTGAGCAGCCCAGGCTAGGAGACCAGCAAGAGAAATGCATGCTCTATGATGTGCAGAATCTGGGCCCCTAGTACAGCCCACAGCCTGCAGGCTCTTACCTTCATGGTTGTAGAGGTGGTTGAACCAGAACTCCAAGGACCGGATACTGGAGGAAGGAAAAACAGGAAAAGAGTGAAAATTTATTCACCTCAGTCCTTGCTGTCCTACAAAAAGAACAGTGACTGGAAAAGGGCACTGAACACAGAATCAACTTGTGAACCTCAAGACCTAGTGAAAGGGCACTGTCTAACTCCCTTCAGTATGCATGGACCATAGCCACCCAGCCTGTCACAGAGCCATCCAGTTTGTTTTACATGAGGTGTTGTGCAACCATAGCCCCTAATAACCATGTTTCCAGCAAGTTTCCTCAACATTTAGCTCCCATGTACTTGGCAGAACTTAGCTTTGATGAGAAGTTTTAATGTGGAAGAGTCAAATCACCTAAAATTGTAAAACCACTGCTGGAGGCTTTACCCAAAATATGCTGGTATCCTGTGCCAGCAGAGGAGAGCTGGGCCACCCTGGGTGAGGAAAGCAGGGCAGAGCTTGCTCCTGTTTGTAAGAGTCCTCCAGCATTTGGAGACCTTGGGGACATCTGCCACTGCCACAGTTCTGGCTGACCACTAGAGAAGAGCTGGGAACTAGCATGCTAGCAGCATTCATCCCTTCACCAGCAAAGAGACATCACTGCCACCTTCTGTTTAACACTGAGGGTAGTGTGCACACTCCTTATTCAACCTGGAAGGGCCAGTCTCGAGTCCTGCAATAGGGCAATTTCTTCTTTAGAGCTTCTTGCTCTGGGCAATCACTGCAGCTCTAGGAAACAGTGATTTCCAGGAGTAATTTATGCACAGGTTAAGTGTAACCTTGTAAGAATCCTGACAGACAGACTTGCCACCTATAGCCACTTCTTCTGAGTCCTGGATTGGTAGGGTAAGTTTTGATCCTCCCGGAGAAGCTTACAGCTTCTTCCCTCTCTCACCTACAACTGGGGTGTGTCTTCCCATGTTTCTTAAGTCTTTTCATTAGCATCTGTGCCTGCCTGCAGTCAAGGACCAACACCTGCTTGACCAGTCCTTGACCAGCCCTTGGCAGCGACATGCAGCCAGTCCAGGGAACCTGCTTACTTGAGGAGGCCAAAGATGAAAGCATTGAATCTCATGGTGTGATTGGTGAGCTCTGTGTACTGGCTGATCTTGCTATAGAGGCTGTGCAGCAACTTGGTAGAGGGGCCTGTGGAGAGAAATAAAGTGTTGAGATTAGTTGTAGTCAGCAAAGCCACAACAGCATCATGGGAAGGAGCAAAACAAAGACAAATGTTGGCTGGATGACCATGCCTATATGTGCATTGCCCTTCCATCAAACAGTAAGATGAGCTCACTCCATCCCACTAATTAGAATCCACAAGGGAGATGGGTTATGGTCTGCTCCAGATTGCCACTGCAAAACTTTGGGAAAGTTTCAATGCCACAAGGGCCCATCTCTCACACTTCAGGGACAATCACAGCCCTTGGGTCAAAACCCACAGGTAAACACAACATTGTGGTGGGGGGTTGATAACCCATATATATTTGGGGATATCTGCAATCACAGAGATAACCTCAGGGCAGGAGGTCTGCCACAAATAGCCAGGAGGCTTCCCAGCCCTGAATGTTAACTCCTACCGATGCAGAAATCAGTGTGGTCCTGCCATCTGTAACCTCGGAAAGGACTTATCCTGGATGGTGGCTACTGTCCTATTCCAGGGTGTGGGCTGGTACTAGTGGAAGGAACAGATGGTGTGGCCACACTTGAGCCAAGTGAGCTCTGAGTGTGTAAATTTTCTTACAGAGAAGGCTAGAGCACAACTCTGTTTTCTAGAGCAGCTGTGCAGGGCTAAAGATGAAGATCTAGAAACACCTTGGAAATTTAGAGGGGGAGAGAGAGGCATTCTTTTTTTGTTTGTTTGTTGTTTGTTCATTTTGGGATTTTTTTTGTTTTTATGTTTTGTTTTTGCTAGGGTCTCTTATAGGAGAATTCAGAAATTTCGGGGGAAATGGCAATAAATATTTAAGCAGACTAGAGCAGTGACTCTCTCATCTTGCAAGAAACAGTCCAGGTGCACCCTGTTCTGTGCAGAGAGTTTAATATTCCTCTGCATTCCCATTCTTACAGTCAGCCTTCCCCAGCATGTCCCAGCCACACAGGAGTACCGCAGAGTGACTGGGCACCACTGCACACCCTCCATACCTAGCTGGGTGGATGCCTCCACCACGCTCCAGGGGATGTTCCTCCTCTGGCCAATGATCATGTCCAGGACATAAGCCTTGAGCCCATCACTCAGAATGTCCCGGACAGCAGGACACAGGTATTTCAGGATGAGATGCCCCACGTTGGGGCTCACAGAGCTGTTCCCAAGTTTAGCCTAAGAGACAACAGGCAATAGCGAGTGTGTTGGTAACTGATCTGCTAGGCACAGGTGCATGTAAACAGTCCAGCCCCACTTGCCTCCCACAGACACCCAGCAGGCACTATCCAGGCTATGATGATGCTCAGGAGCTCCTAGAACTGGAGGGTTCTTTCATTTCCCCCCTGCTGCCTCATACAGCAATTCTGGTTTGCTCCCTTCAAGGCCTGCCCCAAACTGGGATGAGGCAGTAACTTGGGAAGAGAATATTCCATCTTGGGAAGAGGATATCCAAGTTTGGGAAGACAATATCCCAATTAGAAGGGATGCCTGGTTTTACCTACACGTGTAACAAGGCTGTCAGGCTGGAGGAAAAAAGAATAGGGGATTTTTCTGCTGCTGTAGATTTCTTGTTGCTATTTTTGAAGCAGGAAGCAGCAGTCCACATAGGACCTACCAGCCCCAAGGGGTTAAGGAACACTTAACTCTGTGACATGCCAAGCTATAATTCCTAGGGATTACTATAAATAAACATGGTGAGGGCAAAATAGATGGACAGAGCTCAGGTTGAGGTGAGGAAAAATTTAAGAGCCCAGCACCAGTACACTGGGGACATATTCTGCTTTACATCATCTTTGAACATCCAAAGGATCTACCCAAAGGGGTTAGTGGCAGACCTTGTATGGGGGTCCCAGGCAGTTGTGTTCAGGGCGCAGATTTTACCAGCTGAGCTGGAATTATACTGGCTAGTTGGCACAGGTCCACACAGGCCCTGAACTGAGACTGAACTTCTAGGTCAGGAATAATCCTGTCAGATCCATTGAGCATGGGAGCATCAGGGATGGGCGCTGCCTTTTGACAGGTGAATGCTCAGACCTTGGCACTGATGCATAACAGAAGCCCAGCTCAAAACCATGGCATCATCTAACAAGTAAAGCAAAGGGGGAATGTTGCAATTACTCCTCAAACCAACACTGCAAGAACAAGAAACTCACAGCAAAGTCTTAATAAAGCCATGGCAATCCCAACAGCTCCAGTTACACTGCATAGCAATCTCTGCATCAGCAACAATTGTAATTAGGGGCAAATTACCCCAGGCTCTGAGATAAGATTGAACAGCCTTGGTATTTGACTCAGTCAGGTCTTTCTTTGGGGAACAGCACTTCAGGGCAGTTGTCATGTCCCAGTAGTGTCACACTGCTGCTCCAGGGTGCCCTGACTAAAGCAGAGAATTCACCACCCAGAGGAGGCACCACAAATATGCTGGGTGTCACTGGACTGCAAATGCTGTTTGGTACAAACAGAAGCAAACTTGTCCTGCTTCTGTGTCATTATAGAGGGGAGCACAGACCAAAGACAGTCAGCCCCACAGGTAACCCAGATGCACAGTGAAGCTTGTGGGCTCCCAGTAACAGCTACAGGTGATGCCCATCTGACCTGATGGACAATGACTAATGCACTTTTTTTTTTTTTATCATTGTGGAAGCCTGTGACACATGAGGGACTGGGGACACTGCACAGTGTCCAGGCAACAGTGCAAGAACAGAATCATGAGACACAGCTCTCTACTGCATGAGAGAAAAACAGTACTACTGGCCTGGTATTCTTTCAAATAAAGAGCCACAACTATGTACAAAGGGAAGAGTCAACTAGAATAAACATATGATACTCTTGCAGCTTACAGCTACTTTCAACTCAAAGACTACCTGGGCTGGACATTATTCCTTTGCGTTTAGTAGACCTCAGTGAATTTCCCTTCCCTGTGTTTTTCTGATCTTCCCTTAAACTCAACTCTTTTAGCACCCCCAGCATCATGCAGCAAGAATTGTCACAGACTTACTACCTGCTGAATGACACATCATTGCCTTTGTTTGGTTTGTTCTCGGTACTACTGCCTTCACTGGATACTCTGTAGTTTTTGACTGGAAGAGAATGGAGAGGCAATCTTTCTTCATCCTCTCCATGTCACACACAACGTTGGTGACACAGGCAAGACATACCTTCACCCCTGGATCCCTGCTGGTTCCAAAGTGAGCCACAATCAGGTCAACAGCAGTGTTGATTGCCTTCACCAGACCTAAAGGGAGAGAAAAAGTCAGACAACTGCCTAAGAATTCTTCAAGGAGAGACCCTGACCAAATACTGCACATAGAAATCATGCATGAGCATTTCAAGCCCATGTCAGAGCATATGTCCTATGCAGAGTCTCTCCTAACTCCTTACTAAATCTGTCCCTGCTGGTTCCAATCAGTTATGTATCAATCCAAGAATGGGATAACCTTTAGAAGTGGCTGAATCATAACAGACCCTGTCATTATTCTGAAAGGATATTGATCAGAACCTCCATGCACCATCCCTTCAGGGAGCAGGGATGGGGTTTGAGGCAATGAGGCTTTTGTTGCTTTGTTCCTACAGGGTGGCAAGGCAGCATTTGGCAAGTGATATAATGACTTTCAATATAAAGCCAGTGGTGGGTAAACTGACATCTGTATCAGTATGATGCAAGAACAGAAGTGGAATAAAGAGGAAAGCTGCCATCTGATAATCACCAACACACAGCTGGCAAAGGCATGGGAACCCTTCTGCACACTCCCTGACCGAATCAGCTATCAAGAACCTAGTCCCCAATCCTGCCTCTAGCATGGGTGTCATCACAGCCATATCTTGACCTGCTCTGGAATCTTTTCTCCCACCTTTTATACAAACAATTTACCATGTAGTACCTAACAGACCTTTTGCCTGAATTACAAAATCTCAGGCTTGAATATCTGCAACATGACAGAGATACACTGGTTTACCCTGGTATACTGAGTCAGGGAGGGCAACCTGCCCTGCCTCAGGGTCACAAGGCCTCTTCTCTCTGCCCGTTTTTGTGGATTTAGGATTCCTTCCTGAGACAAGCAGCTGAAACATACTCCATGGCACACTGCATGGTGCAGAGAACTCAAGAACCTGCTCTGGAAACAGACACCAGTTCAGGTGGGTATGTAGTTAATGATGGTACAGTAAAGAAGGGCAGGGGAAGAAACCATTATGTCTACATTATGTCTCCTATTATGTCTACAGAGATTAGATGATACAGAGAGAAACATAATGCATGTTTGCATCATGCTAGGCTACATTATAGCCTCATCCATGAGAGATGCACACTCACCCTTCTTCTGCAGCAAGTCGATGGAGATGGACTCCGTGTTGCCATCTGGGGAGAGGCAGAACTCAGCAGGGGGTTTCTCTGCTAGTGAGAAGTAGTCAGGGAAGAAATCAGTGTAGGTAAGCTGGAGTTGCCTCATAGACTGTCCTGCAGGGCCAAGACAGGAGGGAGAAGGATCAGCCCCAAGCCCTTATAGCAAAGCCTCTCCCATATTGCCTGCTTTTTCCCAAAGCAATCTGCACCAGCAGCAGTCTTCACCCCAGCCTGTCCAAGGCTGGGACAGCAGAGCAACAGGCTTCTTACACTCGCAGCAATGGTTTGCAATGTGAGTCTGTACAGTTCAGCCCCACAGCCTGCCCAACATCTAGTTCCAGATTTACTGGGAGCACTGGTAGATGCTGTGGTAGGTTCCCCCCTCATGAGCTGCCGCTAAGGTAAAACTTGCTGCACCAGATTCTGAGGGCTGCTGTGTGGATAGCTCTATCAAGTGGGGCCAAAAGTAGAGCACAAAAGGAATTCCTACTTCTCACACACAAACTATGTGTCTTCTGCCTGTTCCCTGGGATAGCCTCTGTTTTCAAAGGGTGACTTCATCAGAAACTTGTGCTTGATTTCCGTCTGGCTGATTCTCCATCTCTGTGCCAAGCATCATCTCATGAAGGAGGGATGGAGAAACCCTTTGGATTGGCAGAGTGAGGTGTAGAACTTTGGGGAAGTCCATGACTTAAGGCTGGCCTGAAGAACCATCTCCCACAGGTAGACCACACTGCTCTTTCCAGAGGACTCTCATAGGTTCAGCTAAAAGCAGCCTGCCTATCTCTGCCTTTCCTGCACAAGTTTTGGAGGACAGGGAAGACCTTGAGGGCAAAGCATGGGGAAGACAGAGCTCTGTGGAGCCCTACAGTGTTGCCAGCTGCCTCATGAAACCCACAGCCCAGCACCTAGCACACTGCCAGGGTAGGCAGATGGGCAGACACTGTCATGCACAGACACAAGATCTCCAAGGGACATAGCTCCTTTGTGAGACATGAACTACAAGCCAGACACAGTCCAGGAGCACTTGCTGCGGCCTGAGCAGGCTCTTGAGCCATTCACTTTCCCCTCCAATCCACCCCAGAGCTGGACCTGACTGCTCTCAGACTGTAGAGAAGGGAGGTTCCACACAGATTGTACCCGCCAGTGAGGTACAATTTCCACATTCCTCTTGTATCCCTTGGCCCCACTGTGAGCAGAAACATCATCCCTCCTGCTTGGAGCAGGCAGAGCAGTGATGAAGCCAGGCTGAATCTGTGCCCCAAGGGATAGATACTGAAGCTGAGCCCCAATGTCACTTCCCAAGATGCCCCAGCAGAAAGGTGGTGCGCACCGTTCAGCTTGCAGTGGAAATGGCTGGTGTTGAGGGTGCCAGGGAGTTCAAAGATGGGGTTCCCTCGGTTCAGCCGAGGCTCTTGCTGCCTCCTGTCTAGGCTGCCTGTTAAGCTGGGCAGCCCTGAAATGCGGTCCAGACCCAGGGGGTTCCTTCGCCTGTACTCCCGCCACTTCAGTGCTTGGGGAGAGAGGTGGTTTGCTAGGATGCACAGGCAGTGAGGACATGAGCAGATGGGAGGATGTGGAGGGGAAATAGGGAGAGAGAATATGAGAAAGGACAGAGAAACAGAGACAGCACATTAATAAAAAGTACAGCAGCATTTCAGGACATTAGCACACATACATGGAGTGAGATGGAGGCCACAGCCTGGCAGAGCAAGGCAGGAGCCTGGGTGGCCTCATGGTTGCAGTCACAGAGGGAGCAGATTGGGGTCCAAGCACCTCACATAGGGTGCTGTAAGATCAGCAGCCCACACTGTCCTCCCTGGACACACAGTGCAGGAGTCTGGACTGGAGGGAAATGTTCTTAGTGCAAGACTGTCTTCTACAAGAAAGAAACCCCTATAGTAGGGATTGTTGGGTACTGCAGCACGCAGAAGCAATTTTGCTCCAGGGTATGGCTATAAGAGAAGCGCTACTACAGGGAGCAGCCATTGCCTCAGGGAGCTGGAGCTGTTCCAGACTAGCATGTGCTGCTGGATGAGTACCTACCATTGAGGGGCCGTATTCCCACGCTGCTCAGGGGACCAGAGTTGCTGGTCTCACTGCCACTTCTCCAGTGGGGATCTGTGTGACCTCCTGCTCTGCTCATGGGCATACCACCCACTGACAGGGGTGGGAGGGACCCACTGTGGAGCCGGTACTCTGAGAGCAGTGGGCTTGGTTCCAGTGATGACTCCTTCTTGGGTACTGGCTTGGCGTTCTCCTTTTGCCTCAGGACATCAGCTTTGGTGGCTTGTGAGGGCTGCATGGCACTGACAGCAGGGGAAGACCTTGTGGGAAGCAGGCTGGCAGAGATGGGGCAGGACCTGCTCCTGGGGGGCTGACTCTCTCCAGCTCTCTCCACGGTGGGCGAGGAAGAGGAGTCCCCGCTTTGAAAGAAAGGCACGTTGCATCGTACAGGAGAGTAACTGCCCAGGGGGGATGGGCGGGTTGTCTCAGGGATGGGCTTCTTCACACAGCCATCACTGTGGGAGGCAGCTCCGTCCACTGCTCGCTGGGTCAGGAGTGCGCTATGGGCTTGGCTCCCTGCCACTGCTGCCTGCTCTGCTGAGGTGGCCACAGACTGGGAATTGGAGGAGATCTGCTGGCTGGTGGGCCGGCTGCTGGATAAGCTGTAGAGCTGGGAAAGGCTCGAGGCAAAATGGCTGTGCAGGGCACGGGCCTTGGGAGGCTTGCTGAAATGGTGCTGAAAAACAAAGGGCTGGATGGGCAGGGTCGTAGGACGCTGGTCCTTGCTGTAGCGTACCACAGGCTTGCTGTCTGTGCCACCACCTTTGAGAAGAGAAAGGAAGACAAAGTATGAGGATGCGCAGAGGGACAATCACTGTTACCCCAGCAGATTGCAGGCACAAGGGAACATGCTTTCAGCTGCAGAAGGAAGAGGATGATCTAGAGGCCAATGACACATGAAAAGTGGTTTGAGTCTGAACTGGTGACACACATCGTGCACTGGCAGGCTAATGACATATGGCCCCAAATGCAGACTCTTCAGCTATGGACAGTTGTATGGAAGAGCAGACCACTGCACCAGAAGCTTATGTCTTCTTGTAAGATCACCAGCTTCACAGCCCTACACCATTCCTTGCTCCCAGGACACCACAAAGTCACAGCCTCAAGGGTCTGCCCTCAATCTGCCTCTGCCCAGGCAGTACCACAAAGCCACAGCCTAATGTACTATGGGACAGCAAACTTTCTTAGGCCTAAGGACTGTCCACTCCCACTCTGCATCCCATGTGGCACTTAGTGCTGTCAGAAAAGCTGCTTGCTTCTCCTTCTTCCTCCCTCCACTTTCTCCAGTAATGTCCTCTCTCTGAACACACAGATCACTTTATCCCCCTACCTGTACCAAAACTAAGCAGCATGTTCCCAGTCAAATCAAGAACACAACATAAACAGAGAGCTTCTAACCCTGGAAACCAGAGGTCTGCTCCAGCAAACAATAGACAGGGATGTTCTAATGAAGTGTGCTGAGCTGATCTCATAGGTGTGGGTGCCTCCAGTTCCTGGACAGGTCACAACATACAGAGGGGACACAGCTGAAGCTTGACATGTTGCATGCTCAGTGAACAACACGCACAACAGTGGATGCTCACATGGAACTAACTGGGATCCCTCATCACAAACCAAGCAAACCAAGAGGGCTGCTCCCATGCTGCTTTCTCCCAGTAGAGACCTGTCTTCCCTACTATCCCACACCAAGCACATGTTCAAGACTCAATAAACAGTACAATAGCAAAATAACCTCTTGCTCCAAAGGCCAAAATCTCTCCCACACCTGCCATGGCAATGAACGATATGTTCTTCTGATCTCCTGCCAGAAATCTTCAGGGCATTAAATGGAGACACTCTGGTCCTTGGCATGTTAGGAGCTGTCTACCAGAACAGTCTGGTCAGAGGTATTTTAGACAGGCTGTTACCTGTGAAGCAGGTACAAGAACTGTCTAGAGCAGAGATAAGAGATCTCCTGCCATTATGGAGAAACGGCCTTACCTCTGATCAGCCTGTTGCACAGCAATGGCATTATCAAGGTGGAAAGCAACTCAAGTATTACAGTCTTCCCTCCAGCAGGACTGAGTACTACCCTCCATAGGAATCTCTGATGCAATACAATGCACTGCAGAGGATATACCCAGGTCATTCCAGCTCATCTGGAAGGAGAAGGACTCATGCTGTGTCTCGGCAGAGACTGTGTGAGCTCCCTGATTCTGCATTGAGAGGAGAATGCTGGCTATATCTCTTTGCTCTCCACATTTGCACCATTGAGCTCCTCAGAAGAAAGGCTGGAAACTCCTCATTGCTACTCTTCCTTTCATTTGCTGGGAGCACCACTCTGCTGAGCATCTTCAGTTATCTGCCTTTGGAATTAAAGGCAGGTGAGTCTCATAGACCATGGGAGTACAATGTCCTGGAATGCTTTCATAGACCCTAAGTGCTAATGCCATGTCCTTACATGATCTGAGAGGTTTACACAGAACCTCAAGAGGCTTTAGAAATACAAGGACAAGACACCTGCACTGATCTGGGTCTAAAATAACAACAGCAGGGTTTTGTTCCAGGGAGTGGTAGACCAGGAAACAAACTGCACAGGCATTAGTCTCCCATGGCCATGCAGGTTCCTCTGCTGTTTCCCTCATGTCACAAAGAGCAGCCTTTCTTTTTGCTTCTCCATTTTGTCTAGTTCAGCTCCTTACCATCTGCCTGGGCTCTAACATCTTTTTGTCCGTGGTCACCAGCAGAGCCACCTGAGAAGCTGGCATCTACCTCCATCAGCAGGAAGAGAGAGGCTTGCTCACCTGACTCATGACCACTGGGGACCTTCTCACTGGAGACCGAGTCTTTGGTGGAACACAAAGCCTGTCTGTCCCCAAATGCATGATTCAAACAGAAGCCCTCGCAGCTCCTGTTCAGGCCATGGACGAAGGGCATGGGTGGAAGACTCTGGCTGCGGCGAGCTCTTTCCTCAAGGAAGGTTGGGCAATCCCGCTGTGTCTCAGGGATAGGGGAGAACTCCAAAGAGGAATCACCACTGGACCGGAGTGGTGGGGAGGTGCCATTCTTTTTCCGTCCTTTAGCCAGTTCGGCAAAAGATGTCACTCGCTTTGGAGGCAAACTCTGGATGGGTATTGCTGGACTTTCACTCAGCTTGACTGGACAGCTCACCATGCGTTCCAAAGAGCCCAGCCTGCTGCTGGGACTCCTGTCCAGATTCTGATCATAGCTCCTGGAGCGCTGCCGGCTTGTGTTGAGGTTAGGCGGTGACACATTCACATAGACCTGGCCCTCAATTCTGTTCTGTGTGGATTCTTGCTTGGCCTCCTCTTCGCCACACTCCAAATTATTCTCTTCTTGTCTCAGATCAGGCCTTCTAAACAGATAGTATTCAGTGGCCTGGGCTGGGCTACCTTTGGTATGGTCTTCTGAGCAACTAGTTATGGAAGATCCTGCAGGGCTGGGGGATGACTGGGAAGACAAGTCACATGTGACTAACTTATAATAATTCTGAGTAGCCACAACAAGCCGTGCTTGGCTCTGGAAGCAGGCAGTGAGGTCTGAGCTCTCCGAAGTGCAAGGCTCACAGTGGAGGTGGTAGGAGTTGCAGTTAGCATCAAGGACAGGTGAGGAGGAGTGCTGACACCCACACACCTTCTCTGAACTCTCTAGGTGATGTGACTCGCATGACATCTTGGATTCTGTGGGTGATGAATGCAAATCCAGGTAAAAGGCTCCTGTGTCTGAGTGGCTGCAGAAGGAAGAATCACAGGATAGGTTAGCTGAATTCAGGTTAGATCGAGACTGACCATTCATTTTGTTGTAGAGAGCACTGAAGTTCACCAGCACACCATCAGAGCTGTTGCAGGAAGAGTCACTGATGTAGCCCATTTGTTGGTCAATCACTTCAGACTGACTTGATGAACTGTAGCAGTGACAGTGCTGGAGCTCTGAGCTGGAACAGCTGCATGTCCGGCTGTGCAGGGCATCCTGATTCCTCAGCGATTCACCTGTGTTCTGGTTCCACTCCTGGTCACCACCATCAAAGGAGAAACCAGAGGAACTGCCATGATGGCAGCTGCATTCATCCAGTTCCATGTGTTCTGAGGCCTGGTGACACCTGTTCGCATTGTTCCTCTTCTGGATGTCATCGCTGCTGATTTTGTCCTCTTGCCCATCTACTACACCGGACCGGCTGGCCATGTTCCAGGATTTCACAATGTGGTTGGAGTCGTGAAGGTGGAAAGGGGGCAAGGTCAGCTCATGCAGATGAAATGGAGGTTTGCCAGCCACAATTGAGTTGTGAAGATGGAAAGACTTTTGTCCCAAATCATCCCCAAAGATGCTGAGGTCTTCACCCTCACTCAGCAGGAAAGGGTTGTGGCGTTTGCTGACACCGGGGACAATCAAATCCCTCGCTTTGCCTTCTTTGTTTTCTGAGGCTTCTGATGAGGTTTCAGAGGTCTGGAGAAAACTGCTGTATACCAAGGAGTCTGTCTGTGAAAGGTCTCTGTCTGGAAGGGCAGAGTTCCGGGTAATGCTGAGCTCTGGCTGGCAGAAGGGGTTGGTCCTCTTGCTCACGGAGCAGCACTGTCTATCAGGGACCTGGCAATGCACCAGGGGAATGTGATGGACAATCAGTGTCTCACCAGTCAGTTTGGGTGGACTATCCATGGTGAGGAATGTTCTTCAGGTCATCAGTTAAGCTGGTGCTACCCATGGAAAGGTAAGGCTGCACATGAGAGACAAGGAGGACACTTTTCATGAGGGAATTCAGATACCTAAAGAGACAAAAACACAAAGAAAGTCACCTCTCAGGAAAGGCAATGACCATTTAAAGTATCCTTGGGCTGGCTGAAGATTTCTTTCAGGTAGTTGTAGAGGCCAATGAGGTCTGCCCTCAGCCTCCTCTTCTCCAAACTAAACATGCCCAGCTCCCTCAGGCTCTCCTCATACAATGTGTTCTCTAAGCCCTTCATGAGCTTTGTAGCTCTCCTCTGGACACGTACCTGCTGCACTTCATAACACTGCAACTGCCACAGCTCACAGTACCAGGAGATGTAAAGGCAGGGCATGAAGAGCCCCACTTCCTCAGTGTATAGTAAAAAAACAGATTCTCATAAAGCTAGAGGAAGATGTTCACCAGCATTTTATATGGGTGAGCTAAAAACATAGTAATTCCTCCTTCCACATCTAACCCAGAGGTCCTGCCTGCAAGTGCCTCTAGGACAGTCTGAAGAGGGCTTCCCTCTTGCCTTTCTTTTTACACATCAGAGAAGCCAATGCAGAGAAGTGCGTGAGAGGGCAGCTAAGGCAGCAAGAAAAGGGAGAAGCCACAAGAGACAAGAGTGATCCAGGATGAGCCTGAGGGATTAAAAAATGATCTACTGATCCCATAGACCCACTACTTGTTCTGAAAACCATGGCCAAATACCCTTGGTCAGCAATCCACATCTCATATCTCTTACATCAGCTTGACACCATATACTATGATCCTGTTCTGGACTCCAGGACACTGCATCTGCTGCCACCACTGACCTTCAGACACCAGAGGGTGGCATTCAGATATCTGTCTTTGCGTACCTTGCCCCATCACTATGGCTATGGGCCGATGATTAATTTGGTGCAGAGCTGCAAAGGCACATGGGAGCCCAGGAGAGAAACTGAGAAATGTGGGATAAGTGAAATCACAAAAACAATATAAGCACTGAGACAGTTCCTCAGAAAGACCAGAAACTTCAGTTCTTTCAGCTTCATGGCATAAGAATAGCAATTAAAAGATGCTTTAAAAAAATGATCAAAAGAAATACTTTCCTCCCACACATAGCAGGACTTCTCACAGAGACAGGATGATGCTGTCAGGAAAAAAAAGAAATAAAGAACTGGAACTGGGCTTAGTGTTTACAGCAAACACCCAATGATGCAAAAGTTATTGCTAACACCAGCATTAGTGAACTGACAAGCCTTCTTACAGACTCAAACAGAGATTATCATGCAAGCTACATGAGGGACACACTCACTCTCATGTCTGCTTCTACAGGGATGTTTCACCCAGGATTAGGACCAGAAGTAGAGAGATCACCTAGACCACTTGGACCACATCCAGCCAAACTATTGTGCAACCCTGAACTCTCACACACCTACAGTCTCCCTAATGCCTTTATCTTCATTTTTCTTTCAGTGATTCCTCTCTCTCTCACAAGCCTCTGGCTCCTTTCCCACAGCTGCTGCTGCAGAGGCTGAAAGGAAAGCCTCTGTCCTCAGCCTTGTTTCTGGGGACAGATCTCTTACACCAGGGATTTGCAAGATCATATTGGTCAAGAACCACCATGGATAACAGCAGTTCCCGACTCTGTGCCTAGCACACACATGATGAGAGTGTTCAATGGTTGGGGTAGTGTTCATGTCCCACTTTGGACCTTGTGCACCACTGATATAGCAGCAAGAGACACCATTTGTCCTGTCTCCCTGCAGTGTCTCTTCTGATACAGGCCTCCCTTGCCCATGCTTACTGCCTGTGTAGCTGATTGTAATACTTAGATCACACCTCTCCGTAAGGCTGTGCTTTATCTTGAGTATTGCCACAATTCAACCATCTGAAAAGCATCATTTTGAGGATAAAGACCACAGTGACAGCATACTTCACTGCTTGAAGCCCTGGAACTCCACTGCCTCTGGGAAATGGTTGCTTGGTGCCAGCTGCCAGCACCATCTGACAAACCCTGCTGAGCAGCACACACTTGATGTTGGTGCAGAAGCTGCTGTGGTAGGATAAGGCTTGCACAGGCACACTTTGACATTTGAAAGCAAAATGTCAAGAGAGCTGACACACAGCCACACCCCAGCTGTCTCTCTGGAGCACTGGCTGCAATGTGCAACTCTGTCCAGCTATTTGGTTTCAGTGGCAGCACAGGCCCCCTTGGTACACCATGATTCACTGGCTGTCACAGATGATGCAGTAGACTGATGCACATTCTGCCTGTACCCATAGCCTGCTACCAGCACAAGGCTCTGAGATCCAGTATCACAAGTGCTACTCTGCCAGCTTTTGCTGGGAGCTATTCTGAGAGCTTCTCTAGAAATATGGGTTACTTTTTTGTGCCCTAGATATCCCTCCTCTCTCCCTTGGACACCTCTCCTGGCTTCCTCCTGTCTTAAGGATTCAGGGAGGCTGGCAGAAGAGGGATTAGTCAATTCCCAACACCAAAGCATCATCCCTGGCCATACTATCCTTGATTCTCCCTCCCTGATTCTGGAAGTCTGTAGAAGCATCCACCTTCTGTTCAGGATCAGGCGGGCTGGGACTGACACCGGAACATAAAATCCAGTACGCAGAGTAGTTTCAGATTTTTCTGGCTTTGATGAGCTGTTTGTAAAGCCCTCACATCCCTTTGCAAGGAGAAGTTTCCAGGTGTGGATAGGCAGACTGTACTTGAACACTTTCTGCCAAATCAGTTGCTTCTTCTTAGTTATCATTTGAAAATGCACAAGCCCACAGAGTGCTCAGTCCCACTCAGTTTTACACATAAGACAGCAAACACAGCATGCAGCAATGATCTCTGCCCAGAAAAGTGTGTTGTGGCAGTGCAAGGCAGGGAGGCACACAGGCACCGTGATTACAGACACACCAGTACAACAGCCATTTTGTTTGCAAATGTACAAATTATTTGCCTTCTCCATTCTGACACCACCTGCTGTTACAAGGGAGATATGGAATGTTTATTCAGTCAGCTCTTTCATGATATGCTAAGGGTTACCTGGAGAAAGTAAGGCTCAGACATTTCATTACCTGTGGATGCTTCATTCCAGTCAAGATAATACATACCAGAGAAGAATGTTTTTTTTGTGAGATACACCCCTATATTGTGGAATAGCTCATCAACACTTGTACCTCCATAGGTAAATATATATGCATATGACAAAAACCTCTTAGATGCAGCAAGGCTGTAGGTAAGAAGAAGGAGATAAGTGCTAAGCAAGAAAGGATGGTTCACTGATCTGAGGGTTTCCTGCCAAGCATGAGTGCTTTAGAAATGAGGGAGCATGATAAAGATAACAGAGGCATGCAGCACCTTGCAGAGCTGATCCCTTCAGGCTCTGCGCTTCTGGCCTTCTAAGTCCTTGCTGAGCTCTACACAGAGGCTCCCAAATCCCTCCTTTCTCTTACCCTCAAAAGACTGAGGATGTTGTGCTCATTTAACAGTGGTCAGTGTAGCTCCATGGCTTCTGGAGTACAACCTCCTGCCTCTGCAATGCTGCTGAGAAGATGCAGAACCCATGAAAGCTGGCTCTAAACTGGCCTGCAAGGTTCTGCTTCAATTAGAGGGGGCTGGTGCAAACACCAGCCTTTTCTCCAAGGGCTGATGAGTTAGGTGTGGTGATCACATACCTCCAGACATACCCCACTATCTGGTATCACTCTGGCCATGCTTTTGCAGTTCCATCACAGACTGCTTAATATCCTGCTCTGCTCAGCGCTGTCAGCTGCACACATGGGGTGATGGTGGTCAACACACAGTGACACAAGTGTCCTCATAAGATGTAATGCAATAGCATGGGGGGGGCATGCAGGTATTTAATAAATAAATGTGATTTAAATACAAAATTATCACATATACAGGACAGAGAGTGAAGATGCAAAAGCCAGATCTTCAGAACTGTCAGCTGGACGTGATGATGGCTTTTCTGAACAGCTTACTGCTGCTTCAAATCTCAGACACTTCATGTATGAAATTGAATGCCCAGTGGGTACCTTTAACGTGAGTGTTCTTACTGCCTCTTCCTGAGTGGATATGGTTCCACTGTCATCATTGCCTTCCTCAGATGGTCAAGATCCATTATGTCATTCAAGGGTGAAAGATGGACAAACTGAGTCAAAAGCTGGGTATTCAGCTTCATAGATGAACCAGAAAAAAATAAATCTCTTTTGTATTGGAGCTTCTTTTTCTTTGAGCATGAGCAGAAGTATTGCAAAAAGCAACAGTTTGTGTGTGTTTGCAGACAGGGGCACAATACAGGCATCTCCTCTTTGCTCCACAGGGACAGATGCATTGTTTACTCTCTGTAAATCTACCTCAAGGCAAAAGGACTGGGAGACTAACCCAATACAAAAGCCACTCTTCAGACAGCATGGGGGATCAGAGGGCTCACTGGCTCCAGCACCAGTTTCCAGGATCCCAGTAATACAGTTCATCCCTGCCCCAGCTTTGCTATCCCAGAAGCTGCCAGGAAGTACTCACTGGTTTTAAAAAAAACCTTAACAGGAAAACTCCAGGAAGCTGAATGTCATTCTGGGAGCAACATCAGAAAAGAGGATGGGGTGAGGGGCATAGGATGAGTGGCCTGGAAATGGATCTGAAACATCAGGTTGAGTAAGGACAAGGTGGAGGTGAGGAAGCCTGAATGTTGTTGTAGAGCAGGACTAGGAACTAGCTAGTAGTATTTGGACATCTTGCCAGATAATTACTTCTTACCAGATAATACATCTCTGCCAAATTAATACCATCATTAAATGCTTTAGTAAATCACCCAGCACATTTAATGAAAGAAAGGGTGTAAAAGGAACTACTAATTGTTTGACTCACCCTAACCTCCATCTCTTCTTCTCTGCCTTGGGGAGCAAGGAGCATAGTGAGGGTGGTCTGCCTGATCTGAGAGTTAACATTGCAGGACTCTTTGTTTAAGGGGGGCTGCAGCAAGATAGAAAGACTAAATACTACCTAAATTTCTACCTCAGCTCAGGCTGATTCCTCTTTTGGTGCTAAGCAAACAGTGATTCCTGAAAGGACCACTTCCCTTTTCTTTCCACAGTGAGGTGTTTTTTCAGCAGTGTCCAGGACAGCCTGGCTAAGCCCGTGATTAATGTACTATTACATCCCAGATTATGCTGTTCAAAATGGAAACTGCAGCACGTGGCAATCAATCACAGCTCTCACGCTCATGGCAGCAAGGAGCTGGGCAGGTCAGGGATGAGGGGCTTGTCAGAAGAGATCAGAAAATGCCAGAGACAAAAAACAAGCAATATGTATTCCTAGCATGTGTATTCCTACTGGTGACCAATCAGCTTGAAGCAGGTACTGCTTCCCAGTCAGAGGAAAAGAAGCCCAAGCGGTTTTGGGCATTTTAAGTTACACAAAGGCATCACAAATAGCTCAAGCAGCAGATCTATACCAGCTAACACAGAGAAGCCAGATAGTGACAGAACCAGTTTCTTCCATTTCTGTTCTCTCTTGCTTTGTGACTCATCATCTGGCATGTGGCACTTGGCTGGAGCCACTTATAGCCAGTGACTCACACAAGCATCCACTGAGGTGATCTGGGCTAGAACCTGCTTCTCCTTCTCCCCACTGGCTGTCCTCTGCCCCAGCCTCCACTACATATGCTCCTAATTAATATATGCAAATCCACAGAGAAAATTATTCTGATGCTTCTAGCTGTTAATATCACATCTAAATTTCTGCTGAATTAAACTGCAGACATAGCAAATCCTTCCTTATCACAGACACTCTAGTAGAAGCAGCAGAAGCAGCAGGAGATGTGCTTCTATAGCATCTTTCTGCCTGAGCACTCTGAAAGCATGCTGAAGATCTTACAAGAGAAGAAATTACACAATTCCTTTCTGAAACATGGATCTGCATGGGTGCTGAAGCCTTTTTAAGAACACTGAAGAACCCCCACAAAAATAAAAAAAGTTGTACATGCAGATGTAATTGCTGGGCAGTAGCTGAAGGTGCCAAGCTCAAGCTAAACTCCTCTTTAACTGCACAGCTTTGGTCAGGGTTCAATTAGAAAGCAGGGCTGTCTGCTGTCTGCCTCATGAACATGCTCCTTTTACAGACCTGATCAACTGAGGACAGTAGCAATCAGAGGTGGCAGTTGAGAGGTGATATAAAAACACTTCCATTAGCTGTGGGTGAACCAGAGTCAAAGCCAGCAGAAATGCAGGCTGAAGGTTTTCCTATGGAATTCTATGCCTGGGAGCTGGGAGCTCCAAACTCTCCACCTCAACAGCCACAGGAGGGGAGAGGATTAAGTGTCCTGCTGAGGGTCAGGCAGAAAAGCCAGCTCTCTGTTCTGTGACTGCAGGCATATAGGATGGCAAAGCTGCTCACAAAGTCTGTTAGATGGCTACACATAACAGTGAACAGGCAGCTACTCTTGATCAGGTGTGCACTTCAGGGTCAAAGGCTTCCAAGATGACAGCAAGAGGTAGAGAGGGCTTAGATGCTTTGTATGGATGGAGATGTTCTCAACAGCACTGGGGATTTCAGGTGTTGCTGGGGATCTGAAGCATTCCTAGAATTACTACATTTTGGAAAGATTTCTCAATGAGAGGTCACAAATCACTTCCATGGGCTCTCTGGACAATACTCCTTGACATTTACTGGAATCTGGCTTCAGACATCTTGGTGTATCCTAGACCACGGCAAAGGAGAGGCTCTGATTATGCAAGGTTTATGGGAGGAAATTTTCAAAAGCCAGTTTCATCTACATGAAGAAAAAGCACATGAAGCCAGCTCCATGTCAAATGGCCCTAAATCCACTACCACCTTCAAGACCTGGGGAGAGACTAAGAGCTCACTGCCATGCAGGTCAGCACATCCATACAGACGCCAGCCACTACACAGCTGCATATCCTCTCTATTGCCTTCTCTCTATTCAGATTAAAACTAGCATGATATTTCTGTCCACATCACACGTTGAAGGAATCACAGCTTCAAAATGATCCTGACCCCTCCCTGCAAGGTAAACACATCAGTGACCACTGCAGAAAGCCCAACAAATAAGGAACTAAAGCTTAATATAACTCAAAGCAGGTGTAAAATCATGTTAACTGTCTGTTCAGTCCACAGCTCCACATATATAGGTGTCACTCTCTATCATGTGAAAACCAAACATTTCTGGAATGGCAAATTACATACAGATAGATGTAAAACCTTGTGCAGTCACATAGCAAAAAGCAGAACAGGCAGGCAGCAAAGGTGGTATGAGAGTGAATTAAAAACACACCAGGGCCAAATTATCGAAATAACTGAATTATCAGAAACCACCATAAATAAAGCGGCTACAGATGTCAAAAAGCATCCACAGAATTATTTTCAGATTTGAACACAGTGGTGGTGCAATGGTTTTCTACCAGGACTAGTTAGACATGTCCCATTGAATAGGAGAGGCGATGCAGCTATGGCATTAACTGGCAGTGGTGAGCATGAGTTCCGCCAGACAGGCAGAATGCCTTCATCTGCAGAGCTGTATTATTTTTAAATGATGCCATCCTACGCATAGTTTAATACACACTGCATGCAATCAGATCAGGAGCTCCTACATCAAGCAGTAACAGAAAACATCCCAGTAGCAGCCTAGTTTTATTAGCTATTCCTCCTCACAGAAGAACCATTTAAATGGATTTTCAAACAGCAGCTATGTCCAACACTCCTGCTAAGACTGGGGAAACTTTTAACACTTCCTAGCTCTAGGTAGTTCTGCCAAGACCAGAAGCAATAACTGCACACACAGGAGGAAATGTTCTGTTTCTCCAGGAAACAGGAATATGAAGAAGGAATATGCAATAATGAATCCAATGGTCTGAGGGCTGGCAGCACCCTGATATGGGGATAATAGTATGCCACAAAGCAAAAAGGCTATGTTACAGATCAATGAAGGCAGTATCTGATGTGAACAATGCATCAAATTTATCTTGGCATCTGAAGGATATCAGGACCATATATACTTTAACTGCTTATATCCAACCCAATTTAGACCACAGGCTGAATTTTGCAGGCCCCTGGAGCTGGAGGAAAGGCCCCTGTCACAGGTTTGAAAATGAAATTTGCCTTATTACTGTTAAGACAGTGCATTTCTTGACCCTTTTTTGGCCAGGTTCCTGAAGAAACAAGTCCTTTGCAATGAAGTTCAAATGCTGTATGACTTCAGCAAGATTCAGGGTGGGTGAAAAAAAAAAAAAAGGCAGAATGATTCCCAAGATGGCACAACAAGAAGCTTCTGATCTGAGAATGAATACTTGGACCATAACAAGACTGTCCAATATTGGAAATCTCTCTGCACTCCACAGCAGGTCTTGTCATGACCTCACTGGCCAAAACAATACTATTTAGACTCCTTTTCTCAGGAGAGACAACATCAAGGGCAACTCTTCCCACTAGTTCAGAAGCAGAGGGAAGAGAAATATGAACACATTTAGTATTCACAAACCAACTGCTACAGGGAAGTTTTGATTTCAGGACAAGAACACAGACATCTATGGACTGAATCAGAAGGGTAACCCTACTCCACCCTACTCCCCCTACTCCACCTTTGCTATAAGAGTTCAGATGCTTTGCATAAGGTGTAACAACCTCAAAATGAGTGACTGGCTGTTCCATTATCTTCATGCATCACAAGTAGCCTCCTTCATATGGAAGTTTACATCTAGAAGTGGGTTTCATAACCTGCCCACAGTAAGTTAAGGAGCCCCTAAAATCATGCTGTATGTTCTAGACATCCCTTATAGAGTCTTTTTTTTTTTTTCTTTTTTTTTTTTTTTTTTTTTTTTTTTTTTTTTTTTATTTTTTCAAACTTTTGGCCTTTTTTTTTTTTCAACCCAGTGGCTCGCCACCAAATTACCAGG
>JAOEGS010012949.1:40390-53009 GCA_025447755.1 Corythornis vintsioides | reverse complement strand
TGGATTCCGTAAGGGGAAATCATGCTTGTCTAATCTGATAGCCTTTGATGAGGATATAAGTAGATGGTTAGATGAAGATAGTGCAGTGGATGTGATATACCTTGACTTCAGCAAGGCTTTTGATACTGTATCCCAAATATAAAAATTCAAATCAGTATCAGGTGCTAAGAAAATTTATCTATGTCTGCCTTAATTCTTCCAAAAAGAGGAATACATATAGGCTATTCTTGTATTAATTACAAACCCCTTTGTTTTTAAACTAGAAACCAATGCTTATGTATTTTTTAAAGCAGGAAACACTATGTAAAAATCCAATAAATACAATAATTAAAACATTTAAAAATACATTCAAGTATTAAAAACCTGGCAGAAACATAATTGTTTTAACTGTTCTACTCATTTTAAAACTCTGCTATGTGAATAGTCTCATGATTTCACAGTTAAGGTTGAGTAAAGCTTCTCCTTATGGCAGAGACATATTATTTAAGTACAAAAGAATAAAGTATTTCTCCATAAATTACTTCCATGCTTCTGAACATTAGTGGAAGTTACTTTGTAATGAACAATTACTAACAGCTACAATTGTTTGGGAGGAACAGAGTGCATATGATATTTATAAAAGCTGACATATTTGTTTCACATTTACAGCAAGCAGACTAGCTTGAAGGAAGAGAGATGATGAACAAGGATCTTAACATACTAATGCTGACTAAGTGAAAAGTAAAGCAGTGAGTCCATGGGAATGTAACTTCATATGTTGACAATACCTCCAAAATAATTTCTTGCATTTTCTAAGAAGTCCCTGTTTCAGTCACTCATAGAGAAAAGTAATTGTTCTACTTTGCAATCAATACAGTGGATAAGACATATGTGTATTATAATAAAAGGAGGAATTGCTAATAAATGTTTCCACAATTTTTTTTCAACAAGTAGAATAATTATTGCTGGTTATAATCAAATCCCATGCATTAGCCAGTGAAGTTCTGTTAGACCTGAAATGTGAATGGATAGTAATTTTTGAAGTCTTTCAGTCCTTATTCTGCTTCATTAGCTGTCAACCTTTTTGCATCTGAAAATCTCTTAAAAAGCAATGCCCTACTGAGTGATTCACCTTGACATTCTTCCCATTCAAAACCCTGGACCATTGCCACATGCTTTATTTCTTAAAGGGTCCTGCTGCCACTTCCTCTTTATCTCAGTACCAACAGTTCTTCCACATACTGCAGTTGTGCCAGAATTGTCACTCTGCCAGGAAGCTAGATAGCCTGAAATCTCTACCTCATGCACCCCAGCATCTCCAGTTTCAGCCAGCTGATACATGGACAAATAGACAAACTGGACAAATCTAAATCCTACCTGTCAGAAATTATATGTGCAGTTCATTCTGTGTAGTGCCTTATCATTAGGTTTATGTTTATATCTGGTGATTAAATATCATGTAGTCATAGTACAGTCAACTGAATAAATCAGAGAACTATTGATATCAGCTGAGAACAATTCACAAAATTAAACAGCATTCCTAAAAAATTACTAATTCTCTGAATTGAGTTATCAACAGAACCCCAACTGTGCTCCCACCTGCTTTCAGGAAAGAGCTTAAATTCCTCGAAGGACTCAAGCATATGTTTGTATTGTTGGGAAGAGGCCTTACTTTTTCAAGTAACAGCAGAGAGTCTCAGCAACTATGACTTTTTCTAGATCAGTAATTATTACTGACAATGACTACTGCACCTCGCAGGTGATCTATTAGAGATGTTGATAAATTTTTCAAGTTAAAAGATCTGTGGCATTCATTTTCTAAATATGGGACTCACAGTAATTACCGTAATTTATTCCAGCAGTGAAATCAGCTGTAGAGAAGAGAAGCTACCGAAAGAACAAATAGTATTTACCAACATTTACCAACTGGTAGATCAATTTTTAGTTATCTTCTTCAAGACAAACTATTCACTCTAACATATAAATACAAACCCACCAA
Source organism: Corythornis vintsioides (assembly GCA_025447755.1). NCBI lineage: Eukaryota > Metazoa > Chordata > Aves > Coraciiformes > Alcedinidae > Corythornis > Corythornis vintsioides. Next base: position 51,031 of record JAOEGS010012949.1, on the reverse strand, counting down.
ATTACAAGTTATTTCATACTGTACACGTGAAAATACAAATCTATATGTTCTTAAAACAAGCTGCAACTTCTTTAGACTAATGATTAAAGAAAAAGTAAGTTTCTGAAAAAAAAAATAGCTATCCCACAGATCCTTTTTGCACAGGAGAACCTTACAAAAGGCCATGGAACTCTTGGACCACGTAAATACTGGGGTTTTTTTATCAGCTAAGATCACTTTCCGAAAACCCTACTTAAGGGTTTTAATACTTTCTTATTTTAAGAAAACCTCATTAGTCATACATTCTGCCATTGCTCAGCACAAAGTCACAGGTTCCAGTTATTACAGGATCACAACCCACAATAATGATGATAAACATATCCATACCTCTCACAAGTCAGGCATGATTAGCATCTCCTAATTGAACAGAATGCCCGTAACAATACATGAAACAAAGAGCTTGCTGGCAGGCTTCAGAGAAACCAGGTACACACATAAGAAATGGGAGTCCTTTGCTCCTTGATTGATATATTACTGGCTCATAGACTTGAGATAACACTCCATCTGTTCTAGCCTTAACTATAGTTAGTAACACGAGATGATCTAGTACAAACAGAGTTTGAGGTAAGGATTAAGTTTCATACTGCTCCTTCCAGGAAACTCCAGAAAAAATTATCAGAATGTGCCTTTTGAGTATAATAAAATAGATTTTGAGAATTCCAGGCCTGTTCTTTTCCTATTCAATAGAGACAAGCAATGGTATAGCTAACTAAACCATAGCAACCCTCTAGTGTAAACAAAATCCAGCTGCTACATTTGGTTGAGGTCTTATTCTGAAAAGGGACCCCAAGGACTCTAGTCCTCATAAGGTCACCATGTGGTATTAATTGGATGAATGTGACTTTCCACGTGACTTTTTTTTTTTTTTTTTGTGTCAAAGACTCTTGGTTCCCAATGCTACATCTAGACTGCACAGCTGGCTCACATTATTCTTTAGCTCATCCAGACTGGAGGCCTGGTTTTCACAAGGTCAAGGGATCAGATGGTACAGCAGCTCTTTCCTATCATATATTCTAGAGTTTTCTTCCAGTGGAAGTATAGAGGTGAGTTGAGATTACACACAGTTCTCATCCTGCCATATGTCAGAGGTATTCTTGATTCTCATACTTTCAGCCCAGTCATCAACAAATGGCTCCTTTTCAGAAGTGTGAAGCAGTACTGTAGGAAAAAAATATTTTGAGATTCTAAAGGAAAAGATGTCATGTGCTCGATGCATCCTGGTTCTGGCTTTGTACATCCCTTGCAGACTCTTCACAGAAGGTATACCTCATATGAAACACAACTAGGCAACAACAGACAATCCGACAAAGAAGGCCTCACTCTGGATATGGTCAGTTTAGATTAAAACTACAGGCATCCTATTAAGGGCATCTGCCTGCATAATGCCTGCAGATTTTGGAGATTTTGGCAATGGAAAGTGTTTGGAAATTGGAAGGTGTCAGGGTCAGAGCACAGGTGTGAAGAAGGAATGCAGTGCTAAGACAGTCAAGCAGTTGCTTCAGATTAGCTCGACTTGGGCATTATCTTCTTCCAGAGCCCTTTCCCTATACACTGGAAAAAAACCTGAATTTCTGCATAGAGTGAACTCTGAGGTTGAAGGTTGAATTGCTGTTCCAGCAACTAATAACATCTGTTTATAAATGCAATTTTATTATACATATATAACAAAGCAATATTTTTCAGTCCAACTCACTTTCCAAATACTAATTATTTCCATTGTATGCTTACTAGTGCACATTTACCCACCATATCTCAAAGACTACATGTTAAGAGCTTGCAAGTAATCTGTCTAAAAAGGCTTCTGTTCTCTTACATTGCAGATTTGGCCAAACTTTTGTACACAGTTGGTGTTAATCAGTTTTATTCCTTCTTACTTTAAAAAAAAATGTAAAATCTGTGGAAAATTAAGACAGAATATATATAGGCATTCAAAAATATGCAAACACCGCATCAGGAAATAATAATTAAAAGGAGCATGAAGGATCTGATGACAACTATATTGAAAATGTTAACTTCATCCCAAGCCAGACAATTATATTGAAAATGTTAACTACAACCCAAACCAAGAACTTCAGTAATCTGCAAATTTAGAGTTCTTTACTAACTAAAAATGATGAGACTCACAAGTGCAGTAGTGAAAATAGTATTGCTTCTGTAAACTCCAAGCTCAAGTATAAAGTAGATATGTAATCTTCAACTCCCTAAACACTCCAATTTGGCCACTAAAGATGCTGTTTTACATTTTGAAACATTTTTCCCTGTCAGTACTTTTTATACTTCAGTTCTCAGGTTGTAAGTATTTGTTACTTGCAAAGCAACTCCTTTTGAACACAGAATCATGGGAGGCATTTGTTACTAACTGCTAATGCAGCCTGCCAAACAAAAACTCCCCGCTGGTGACATGACCACCTAGTGACCTCTAAAAATGTTTTAACAATGTGAAAAATATCTCCCTCTTGTAGGAAACAGCAATTTTTAAAATTAAATGTACATTGAATGTTCGCTTACATACAGATAAATGGTATTCAGAGTCACCTTCTCTGTTTCCAATTTCAATCTTTTGAAACTCAGCCCAAACCTAAATAAATAAACGTTGATACTAAGAGGAAACTAAGAGCTCAAGAGCCTTGTGATTTCACAAACAGCTTTTTTCCATTTTCTAAAAATCTAAACTTCAGGCCAGACATAGAACAGGTAATGAAAAGAAACAAGTTTGGCAGCCCCTATGTGGGTCTAAGATGAAAATATGTCAGGCAAAAATAAGTGGCTATAATTTGGCAGATTTAAAGTCTTTAAAAGTCTGCAGCTTGCTGGACTGATTTTTTTCATTTTTAGTATGTAAAATTTGCAAGTTGAAACACTATAACTGTGTTGAAAAGTGACTGTTACACAATGCCATCATGACCAAGTTTTAAACATAACTTTACCATTACCTATCCCTTATGCAATATCATCACAAAAAAAAAAAAAAAGATATCTATATATATGTTAATGAGCATTTATTGTTTACATATATTTATTTAATACCCTGAGAAATTATTTTGGAAGTTATGAAGACATTGACAGCTTTGAAGTACTTGTTAGATACTTACATATAATTATTTTTTTTTCTTATTTGGAAGTCACTAGATTAAAAAAAAAAACAACAAAAACTACCTGATAACTTTTTTTAAAAAAGGTAACACTTTCTGGAATATTAAACTGCAGTTACTTCAGCACATTCATAACGAACAAATTTGCCAGTCTTACTCCATCAACAATTTATTATTTTTTACTAAGGATAATAAACTAGCTAAAGTACAATTCTTGAATCTTTTTCCTAACCAGAACTATCCAGCCCTCTCTTACAATAGTGTGTCAGGTTAAAACAGGCTTAGAAGGATAATGTCACAAGACTGACACAAGTCATGGCTCCTTCTATGTCATTGACACAACTGAACATAACATCAAGCATGCCTTATAAATCAAAGAACATTAGTCCAATTAAAAGAAAGCATTGCAACCTTTTCCCATACTTAGACTTCACATTCAAAATCCGAAAAGCTGAGACTTTAGAGCTGAATGGCTGAAATAACCCAAAGGAACTACCCAGATATCCTAATCAAGTCCTTGTTAGATCACTATGCTATATTAATGCACAGGACCATATATTTGCTAAGATGTAAGTATGGCTTTCAAAACCTTTCTACTGTACTAATTAGTAGTCATATTCATTATAAAGCATCAATAATTTTAATGGAGTCAGGAAATATATTATTTCAAGTATTATGGTAACAGAACTTTTTATCCAGATAAACTCTATTTCAGCATATAACGTAATCAACAACGTATGCAGGTTTTATACATAGCTTGTGTGTGTAGCAACTAAGAGCTCTTAAGTGAAGTACTCCTACAAGGAGTTTCAAAAACTTATTCTAAGCCTTATTCATATGCTACAGCATATCTCTGCTTGATTCTTCCTTTATTCCAAAGGAAAAGAAAAAACCGAAAAAGTGTTCTTTACACTTGCATAACTGCAGAAACTACCTAAAGGTAAAAGCATATAATTTAAGTTCTAAGCAACAGAACGCTCTTCAAATAAGGCCAAGGCACTGAACTATTTGTCATCTTTGACCCTAACCAAATACTGCTGTTATCTGAGCAGCTTTACACTGGTTCCCACATTTGTCTGAAAGCAATCCAGAGCAAGGTGTTCTCCACTCAGAGGGACTCTCTAGGACCTTATTGAATACAGACATCTGATAGACACTGTAAGATGAATAGATAAATACACATCTCCACTACACTTGATGCAAGACAGACTTGTGTCATATACTGATTAGAAGATAAAAAGAATCTGTCTATTCCAAGACTTTTGCACAAAAGTAGAATGTGCTTAGATTAAGTGATACACTTCTGATATGAGAAATTATTCTTGGAGCCAATTTTCACCTGTAATTTAAGTGTGCTTTTATTTTTGAGGTACAGGGGTTTACATAAAGCTCCTTAAATCAGATCTCCAGCTGGTACACATTTTGTAAATTCCATTAAAATCACAGGGACTGCCCTAGTTCAAAGTTAATGGTGTGGTACATAAACTTTGCATTGAGTCAAACTACCTTACATTAAGAGTTGTAAAGATGCTGCTATCATTTCTGGGCTTGTATATATTGATGCAAAATAATAAAGTTAAAAAATAAACATGCTTTTGTATACTTTAATATATTTTCTGGCTTTTATAATCTACATTGTTTCTTCATAGGTTCAATAACAAACTGCAGCAAGACACATCTCAAATTTCATCTCCAAATAACATTATTACTGACTTTCTGCCTAATACATTATTAAGTTTTATTCATCCTGCTAGGACTACTGCACAGGAAGAACTATTCAAAGCTTGATTTTTTTTTTTTCCTCACAACACTGGGAGACATGCCAGCTGGGACATTTTAAGTCTCTTTCATTAAAAAAAGGTTAAGGTCAAAATAAGTATGATAAACATGGTAGTTCATCTTCTCAAAACTCAAGATGAAAGACGAAACATAAGAGAATATTTTAACCTCACTAACTGCAAAATCTTTTTTTTTTTTTCTTTCTTAGTGCAAAACTAGAAGCAAAAAATACTTGGGGGAAAAAAATATTGCTATAATTTTTGTCTTTAAATGTACTCAGTAATTAACAGCTATATAATTCTTAAGTTTATTATATGTTTTCAATTATCTAAGTGACTGACACTCTCAAGTTTTATGGAGGATTATGAAGATTAACACACTTAGAGAGAAAAGAAATACATTTTCCTATTGTAAAAGAAAAAGTTTGAAAGTGAACTCACATTGTGTTTTTGTTAAATAAGTTGTCTTCTGTCTAAATATTTATGAATGCTATGTCTCATAGTTCCTTTCCTGTAGGAATATATTAAAAGACAGTAAATGCCTACACTTTGGTTTCTTATACAAGAACACTGAAATATGTTTTCACTCACTTTCTTTAAAAAAAAAAAAAAAAAAAAAAGACCAAAAGTTATCACACAAATGGGGACAATAGATTAACTTCCAAAGAACTATATTCTGTTTCTTGTAAAAGAAAAGTTAATTTATGGCACATCAAGCTTTATTCCCAAGTTAATTTAGTAACTGGAATGCAAAAGGCTAAAACTGGCAAGTACAACTGGTCAAAGCATGTGTAATGAAACTTGAAACTAGGCAAGGAGATTTGAAAGGTTAAAGGAAGATAGGGTGGGAAGCTAGCAAGGCAGACCTACTCTCCCTCAACACCATAAGAAAATCTTCAATACAGTGAAAGCAGCATGGGTTGCATAAATCTGAAGTGACAGAGTCTTTTGGACTATGGTGTTATTTGAAGTGGGAGGACAGTTTGAGGGGTGGCAGGAACCCGTGGAGCACTACATGGGAGCAGCTTTCTGCACAGTCTTATGGGTTAAAGTGAAAGGAGAAGTATCAAATGAACCATATTAAATTAACTTTACCTCAAGGACTACTGCAATGAATTACCCATAACCAACTATTTTCCAAAAATACACTGCCACAACTCCTCTCTGTGAATCCAAGAATATAAACTGTTATTTTTAAGTATTCCTTTAAATAATTAAAAAAAAATAATTAAATCATAGAAGCCTTAATACATCTAGTAATTATTCTTAATGGATAACATAAGTCATTTAGCATCAGTAAAATGTCCACAGACAGCTGACATACAAATTATTAAAAGGAAGAGGGGAAGACTTCTAATTAATACAGTTATAGAGGCAAAGCAGCTCAAACTGGTGCCAAGTGCCAACAACTAATAGCATAATTGTTCTGATTTACATAGCTTATGTACTGGAAGGACTGGCACTGCAGAGGGGGTAAAATTAAGTAAGAATTTAGTCTAAAATGCCCTCTTGGGCTAATTGCTCAACACAAGACAACTCTAGAACTCATGCAAGGGGAAATCCGAGCTAATACAAAAGGCAGCAATCCTTTTTTGAAGTCATATTTTTTAGATGGAGATGTTAAAACCAATACTCCATGACTTGCATTGGCTGTCTGCCAACATTTGCATGAAACTGAAAGTGTTAGTTTTGATCCATAGTCTTAAGTGGCTTGGCTTACTTGAAAAATGTCCTCTTACCCTTTCTTTGTGCTGGGCAGCATAACAGACATGGTGCAAGAGTCTTCTCTATGGAAGTGTGAGTGTGTGGATGCACGGGGGGAAAAAAGAGCAACAGGGACTAGGGAAGAAGAGAAAGCATTATTAAGTATTCTCTTAGTTGTACAAAAAACTGAACCTGATGTGAAACAGTCCATGAGGTTATGCTGTAAGGACCATCATTATACTTGATTGCCTGAAAAGCATATGATTTCCTCTATGTGACTATTTGATGAACACACTAACTTCTGGCAAAAATTCAGTCTTTGACTTCATGAATGGTGAAGTTATTCAGAATTTATTCCTTGGCTTAACTTCTGGAGTTTCCTTAAAGAATGATTAAAAAGTACTTGGAGTGTTTTATTTTGTTTTGTTGGGTTTTGATGTAGTTTTATGTTTTGTTTTGTTTTAACCCATCACTACACAGCAAAATGACGGAAATAGTATCAAGGCTTTCTATTTTGTCATGATGTTCTAAATCTACAATAAAAGTGAAATGGATGTTATTAAATATCCACATTTTTATCAGTGCTTAAAGTATACAGTCCCAGTTGATAAAATCTCTGCATTCAATAGTGCTACTCTGAATTTACTATTATATTTTAAGGCACTGCAGTTAATGTAAAGACAGACATTAAGTTATAAAATAAATTAGATAGCAACAATTTCCAGAGATGTGTCATGTCCACAGCAGAAATAAGAAAGACTTAAAAGATTTCGTAACTGAATGTTTAGAATGGTCAATGACTCAATGACATTGATTTGATGACTCTTTAAAGGATGTCTTCACTACATTTTTACTTTTGTACACTTTGTAATCAGCTCTTACTTTAATATATAAGCAGTTAAAAGATATTGAATGACAAGGAAAAGCAGCTACAAAATTCTGTTATTTTCAATATATTGTTGAACTATTTTCACATATACCCTTGAGGAAATGAGAGCAGAAACATGCTGCACACACAGTTTAGCTATGAGACTACTGTATTCAAGCAGTAGATAAGGTCTGGTAGATGTCCCATAGGATATCCTTAATAAATACTCATCTGTGATTTAATCTAGTTAGCCACAGGGTGTCAACACTGGTCCACACAGAGGAAGGCTCAGTGAATTTGTATTTGCCAGTTTAAAAATAAATCTTAAATAAAACAATCTAGAAATAACAGTTTGAACAATTTGACACATACAATAAACATATGGAATGACTTACAAGAGAAGGAGACTGAAGCACAGAGCAAGAGTGAGTTCAAGAGACAACCAGTCTTGTTACTTAAGCAAGCAGTAAAACTGAATCAAATTCTTTTTGCTTAGAGCCAATGGGACTGGATATGTGACTCAAATAGGGTATAGATAGAAGGGAAAAATCAAGATTATAATAAATGGAAGAGAACATCAGTCATTTTCTTCATCCAGTTATACTGCTGTTCTCCAAATTCATTCCCTAAAGACAGCATGAACCCAACTTAATTTTTCAAAGCTGATCTTACTATATAGTAAAACTGTAATAGCACAGCACATGCTCATCTGATTAATCTGCAATGCAACATAATCCAAAATAAATTTTCCAAATTAATAGTCTTGTGCATGTAAGAATGGCAGTGCTGTGTTTATCCATGCCCATTATTGAGGAAAACAGTTATATTAGGTGAATGAGCTAAAATAGCTGTTTTGTTCCAAAGCTTACTAAACGTTCAAGTTTTCTTTATATAAAGCACTTTCTTCAAAATCTACTGATTCTGTGATATGAGTCAAACATGTATAATGAGGCAATAAAGTATGTATTTGTATCATCTATTTTAATAATAGAGAGCAGACTGTAACAAAGAAAAAAACTACTAGATAAAATGGAATCTCTATTACAGAATCACAGAATCACAGAGTATTAGGGGTTGAAAAGGACCTTGGAGATCTTCAAGTTCAATCCCCCTGCCAGGCAGGATCATATAATCTAAATATAATCTAACAGGTCACAGAGGAATGCATCCAGGTGAGTCTTGAAAATCTCCAGAGAAGGAGACTCCACAACCCCCTTGGGAATCCTTCTTCAGTTCCAGTTTCTTGATCGCTTTTGCAGTCACCAATCCACTAGTGATGTACATGTTATTGTTGTCCCATGTATCACAATCACTCACCCCAAGTAGGACAACGGACTGGAGGCTGTCCACAGGCCCATCTCCTCTGAGCCTGGTTTTATGCCCCTCCCTGTTCAAGCCTAGTTTAAAGTCCTATCAATGAGGCCTGCTAACTCCTGCGCAAGGATCCTTTTTCCCCTTTGTGACAGCTGTACTCCACCTGGTGCCAGTAGGTGGAGTTAATTAATCTTTATTAAAAAAATATTAATGTCAGTTGCACTTCAAATAAGCATTTAAAAATAAGTAATTCTAACAGAAAGAAATTAAACATCACAGAACTGCTAGTATTTCTTCGGTCATTTTGTGATCCTATTGATTCTGCTTGTATAAGTTACAAATACAGCACTATGTGCATGCTGACATTTTCCAAATAGGTCAGGTAGGAATATTAAAATATTTTACAGAGAAGATGAAAATTAGAAATAAAGGATTAAACTTATGTTTTAAAATAATTAAAAAAAAAAAAAAAAAAAAGAAAATGTTCAAGTTTTATGCTTCCCAGAGTACAGCTTTACTCATCAGCTCCGGTGTCTTAAGAGAGGATATGGATTGTTGTGTAATGTAACAAGTTTTGGTATTCTACTCCAATCCATCCCTATGTACAGAACCTGATGAAGTTTTCTGATGGGGAAGGACTGCTAAAGAGAACTTCAGCTAAAAAGAGATAGATTTAAGCTCCCAAAACTCACTTATACGAAGCCTCCATCATTAGTTCCACTTTCTGAAAGCTGCAATTTTTTCTTCACCTCAGATGTGTCCAGTAAAAAAACAGAAAAACCTCCAAACAAGTAAAAGTGATAAATGGCTACGGGTGATTAGTATCAATATAGAGAAAGTTTGAGATACCAGGACTTAGAAGTGAGATACTTACTTGTGAGATCTTCCCTTAAATCCCCACCTATTTGTGGTTGTAGGAGTTGGTAAAGAGTCACAAATATACTTAACATTCATTATGTTCCCCAGAATCTTTTTTTAATCTGCAGATAAAAGCAACTATCACTCTTTTTAGCATTCTAATATCTCTACTCTGTTCTTTGACTAAAAAGTACATTACCTGTTTGTCTTCTACCTCATTAACAGAAAAGAAGTGTTTCATTGGAAAGGACAGATTTCTGTCTGAATCCACCTGTTGCTGTAGGCAAGATTTTTTTCCCATGAGAAAAATAATTACAAGCATTAAAAAAAAATAATTATCTGGACTTTCAAAATGACAGAAAAGTGAAAGAACAGTAAAAGCAGACAGCATATTTAGATATACAATCTTTCTGCACATTGTTTTTAGCATGGAAACACAGTCCCTGTGATAGGGTGTCTTCACAAGAACTAACCAGACTTTTAAACAGAACAGATCTGAAAAACAGAATGATGCAGCATGGTAAGCAGAAGATAGTTTAGAAAATTAAATCACTTGTAATCCTTCAGAATTCCACTGGCAAACTTCAACATCAGCAGTCACATGTGGCAACTATGCCTTTTCCAAAGTGAATGTTACTTCAGACCTATATAAGAATGTACCCACAGAGCCACTCATCTGTGCTGTCTACAGGAGACAGGACACCAACAGTTTAAAAAATGTGGGGAGACACTAACTGATGTATTGTTCATGGAACTAATAATTTGCAAACATTCACATTTGACACTGACAATGCCTGACAGCTCTAATTCAACACACATAAAGCAACAAACTTTATATTACAAATAAATAGTAACTTTTGATGTTGTGGCCAAAAGTTGAGTTCAAGGAATTTGGGATTTATGCTACCTTAATTATTCATAGATTCATAGATATTAGGGGTTGGAAGGGACCTAGAAGATCATCTAGTCCAACCCCCCTGCCACAGCA
>JAOEGS010012949.1:20936-40271 GCA_025447755.1 Corythornis vintsioides | reverse complement strand
AGTACTCGAGGTGGGGTCTCACCAGTGCAGAGTAGAGGGGGAAGAGAACCTCTCTTGACCTGCTGGCCACACTTCTCCAGGATGCCATTGGCCTTCTTGGCCTCCAGGATGCATTGTTGGCTCATGGTTATCCTCCTGTCCACCAGGACCCCCAGGTCTCTTTCTCCAGAGCTGCTCTCTAAATTATAATTAAATTATACTGCAGTAATCCTCACCTGGGCTTCACTTTATGTCCTTCTTTAATGCACATAATAAACTATCAAATTTACAAACTTCTTTAGGTTACAGTAATTCTCTTCTCTTGATAGTTTTGAAGTCTAACAAACCTTTACACTGACTATTAATTCTACACTGGAGTAACCCAGTTGATTATTTGAAAGTGCCATCTTTGTTTCTCCTTAAACAACTGTACTTTACATAAAACCTTCCTTCAAGAATCATCATCCAGTTTGAACATGAGAGATCACTATTTCTCTGCAGAGAGAATTTAGAGAAAAGCAGTGAATCAATTTTAAGATCTTCTGCTAACAGACAGTGCTCTGCTTGACCTTCCTCTTGCTCTATCATGTTTACATTTTCTACTACAGTATGTGTCTAATCCCCAAAGTGTCCCTAAGGGAACTTTACTGTTTCTTAAGTCATGCTTGACTGCTGAACTTTGCAAAACACAGAGGGGAAAAAAAAACCAAAAAAAAAACCCACAACAAAAAACCCAGCTTTTTTTTAAAAAAACCCTGTATTTAAAAAACCCCTTGGTTTCTATCTTTATTTTCTCCCCATTAAACATTATTGAGATTTTTGTTTCTTTATTTAAAAGGTCTACAGTTACAATAGTCACTTATTCTGTGTTTTCTACTCAGGAAATAATGTTCCAAAAACTCAATGTCTTATTAAGACTTACTGACTACTATGCTAAGTAATAAATAATTGTGGCATAAAATTAAGAAATCATTTTAATTCACAGAAGTAACATACAATATTCATCTGTAGCTTACAGCTTTTAGGATGTGACTAACGGGACTGCTAAATACTTAGAATTCCAATAAACTCCTTCAAGCAATCTACAAATAGAGTAATCTCCATTAATGTTCAGCTACCTCGTATACAGTGCAAAGTAAAACTTATTGCAATTTTATTATTAATTTCTTATTATACCACAATAAAATCTTGTATTGATATAATTGCAGAACAAAGAAATATTCTATATTGCAATCATAAAAATACTTCCACAGAGGATGAACTATGTCTGTCATGTATGATATTGCTGCATGTTAATGCTATTTGGAGAATCTGACATTGTAGAAAAAGATACAATTTTATAATTCTTCTATGTTGTTATATCCTTGCCTACATATGCAAAACAAATCTAGGCTATTAGGGAAATCGTTATTGTCAACAGGCAATGCATTAAGCACATTTGAAAGTAGATGATGAAAACAATAAGATAATTCACCACCCCTTACAGTGCAGACATGGTATGCTAGAGTTGAGGTAATGAATCTTTGTTAACTGCGAACAGGGCAGGACTTTCAGAGAAAGATGAACTGTTAATATAACATGTACAGTAAAAGACAGCTATGCCTGTGGACACAATGACTGAAAATTGTCATATATCTTTGATCTCCTCACCTGCTCTCAGCCTTGTACATTTCTCCAGAACACAGTTTCACATTTTCATTTTTAATTAGTCTAGTACTAAAATGTCCAGTACAGTTAGAACACTAGGCATGAGTGTTCTACAGTGTGCCTCTTGCTCATGTACTAGATTCTACAAACTACTTTGGAAAAGTTACTTAAATGCAAATTATGAAACAGATATTTAAGAGTTTATTTTGCTAAATAGCTTCTCAACTGTTCACCTGCTGGAAATTCACATGCTTTCAACACAGTAATACACCTTGTTTTTAGTTTTTCTACCACATTCCTCAGAGTTTGAGTAATGAAGACATTTCAGCTTCAGAGGAAAGAAGGATGCCTAGATACATTATTCTCTCATACCAATTCATAGATTAATAGAATCACAGAATGTCAGGGACTAGAAGGGTCCTCGAAAGATCATCTAGTCCAACCTCCCTGACAGAGCTGGCTCACCTAGACCAGATCACACAGGAATGCGTCCAGGTGGGTTTTGAATGTCTTCAGAGAGGCAGACTCCACAACCCCCCTGGACGGCTTGTTCCAGTGTCTGTCACCCTCACTGTGAAAAAATTATTCTTCATGTTTACATGAAAGAAAAAAAAAGAAAAGAATAAACTGAATGAAAGAAAAAAAATTATATATCACATATAGGAACTTGTTCGTGATAAGTGAGTCAGGGTATGAATCCAAAAGCTAGTGCTGATAATACTTCTAGAGCATGCCATGAAGTAGTCTTCCATCATTGACTCATTTTAGAAAATTATACTGATTCTACTGTGTAGATATGTACACAGTTATGTAAATCTGGTTGTATCTTTCTGTACCTCTACTTACCTTCAATATAGAAATCATGTTAGGCTGCAAGAAGTAACTACATCAGTGTTGTCTTGACATTTTTATGTAAAAGTAATAGGGTGTTGTATGTGTATCAAATAGATATTATGCAACTTTTTTTTTTTTTTTTTTTTAAGCTAATGAAAGGCACCTTTATTCCTCCTCCATTGTCCAAAATATCCTGAGTAAAAAAATTGACAAGGGTACTGAATACAGTTGACAATTTGGATAGCAATTTTTTCATGCTTATACGTAGTACTATGATTCAGAGACCTGAAGCTTTTACTCTGTAAACATCCTCTCTCCATGACAAGTCAATGCTTCCTCCTCATACAGAAAGTCCAGAATTACTGATACTTAACACAGTGCATTTTGTAACTAGAAAAAAAATTATCTTGCTTAAATAACTTTGGAAATTTGGCTTTCACAAACCCCTATAAACTTTTATACTATATAATTGCACTGCTTGAAATTGAAGGCATTCAGTCTTCAAAGGATGCGAAAACATCCAATGTGAAAGTTCTTCACTGTTTAGAATTCTAGCTGAAACATTTTAATTTTTACTATATCTGGCATATGCAGAATGAGCTTTGTTATGGTAACTTTTGTAAAAAGGCACGTAAAATCAGCATATGCATATAGATACACAATGTTTGGCTAGATTCTGATACAAGAGAAGGTGATGGCTTTGCGAATTACAACTGAGGAATGGGTGTTTTAGAAATGATAAATTAATCCCTAGCGCCAGTCTACTGATCTAACAGGAAAAAAAACCAACCCAGGGATTAATCTGGCCCAGGACACCAGCTGTAATAGTAAAATTATTTTGTGGCTGCTTTCCTATGAGGATTTATTATCCCCCACTGTACAGACATATATTTTTAATAATAATTAAAAAAAAATAGTCTCTGTTCACCTAGCAAAAGGCCTTTCTTCTGTGCTTCTTCTACTAGTATCACCAAAAAATGGTGAATTTTATTTTTTCATCTAAAATCTTATTAAACATAAGGAGTGGATTATGATTTGTTTTCATTTATAATTTGAAAAATAGTTATTACTTACAAATATTTCCTAAGTGTAAAATTAAATCCTAAGAAAATTTGCAATAACTTAAAATTAAAGTGGGAACAAAAGGAGTTGGTTTAGACTAACATAAATTACAGCAAACAAGATAATACATTTAAATGATTGTATCTTCCATGTTTGAGCTCCAAAATATGACAGCATTAACATGATAAAGTAATTCAGACACCACATAGATTAACTATAATTTTCCCCTATTTTATCAGAATAAGACTATTATATTTAATTTTCCTGGTATCTTTCATAGTCCCACACAGAAAAAACTAAATTTCATCTTTCAGCCGAATTTCAACCCAAACAACAAAAGCCAATATACACATAGTAAAATAACCTCAAAAGGAGCACATGATTCAATAAACTCAAGAAAATTCACACCTAGTGATTGTTAGGGGTGTTTCCAACAAGGAAGACATTGTGCTAATGGAGCTATACCAACAGAACACAAGGAGCCAAGGACAGAATCTATTTTTTGGAAACTCTGACAGTGTTATACTGACATCTTAAGGCTTCATATACATGCATACCACTTTATTGGGAACAAAGTTTGCTGATTAGAATCTTCCCTTTCCTGTCTACTGTACCCATATAGGCCCAGGATGAGGGTTGGTGCATAATCCATCCAGTCCTCCATACTCCCTTGGAAGGTTTTTTCCTTCTTCCTGAGTCTTGGGGTGTACTTCCTACTCTTCTCAGCAGTCTCACTGCTGAAATTGTTGAACTACTGCTTCCCACTGTCCTCCTTTTGTTCTCACCAGAGATCCCCCACGAGTTTTTTCTCCATCTATACTTAGGTCTTCCCCCTGAAAAAATAGCCGTCTCCACCTAGAAAACATCTCCATATACCTCTCATTTTGTTTTGCTTTGTTTTTTAAGAATTCAACAAAAATGGAGAATTAAACAAATCAATGATTTGAAAAAGTCAGCGTTGCACATTTACCGTGTCTGCAATAGTTGTTTGACAAAATATTTCCTTTGAAAAGCTAACCAAATATTTATGCATGGGACTGGTTTTTATCTTCACTGAGGATACTTCCATTTCGTCTCTGAATAATGCTTATTAATACCTATTCAAAATATTATCCTGTTTTCTGGAAATACATATGCAACTATATAATGTAGAATGTTATTTAAATAAATGCAAGTAATTACATTTAAACATAACTTCACAGGAAAAAAAACCCAACAACTTAACAAATAGAATTCAAGAAGAGAAACTCCAGCATATCCTAAATAATTGCATAACTTGTAAGTAGTATTCAATATGCAATAGAAAAATTAAGAGGTCTTTACTCAGAAGTGCATTCATAGAAATTCTTCTCAATTTGTATAAGACAACATTTATTTTAACTTGATATTTTCCATTGGAGAAATGGGAGTTGAAAGTTCATGTTGTATATGAAGAACAAAATATGACATAACATTGGACAAAATCCAGAATTCATAGAAGTGTTGGGTTTAATTTCAGGCTAGGAACAGTTTCTATTTTCAACAATTCTGATTTATTTTGATCTTGGATATTTTTTCCCAGTGATGAAAAAAATATGGATACAGGATAAAACCTTCTTTTGTTTTTGGTTTGGGATTATTTTTTTTTTTAATGCAATACTAAATTTATACTAGGAGGTCATCATTCTATCAAACAAACTTTCTCAAAGGGGATGTTATATTCACTGCAGTTTGTCAAGCTTTCCTTTCCAGTCATCAATATATATAATTAAGAAAAGGATTTATTGCCTAGCTGCTAAGCAAGATATAATCGTATTACATTTCCCGAAACATCACCCTCACATTGATCCTGAAATCACCGCATGGGAAGACAAATGATATTTCCATTGCAAAGTCTCCACAAATAATTCAGTGTATTAATAGCTTGTTCTGCAGATATGCTTTTTCCTCAGCCTTTAAAAAGCTACAGTGTCATAAAACATGCTAAACATAGTAATATAAAGGTGAAATGAACTTTGTAAACCAAGATCCATAGGTAATACAGCTGAAAAAACTAGACAAAGGCAAGAATGACAGGAAGTCTATCTTGCTTCACATGATGTATGCTGGCTCAAAGGGCTAGCATGCAGCCGTGACCTAACACAAATTCAGTAACTCCAGAGTAGGCTGACTGCTACATCAGCACTGCTGCATCCCAGATAATAAGGCCTGACAAGTTTAACTGTTTCAGATAGTGCTGTATTGCTGCAGTTAAACTGTTCCTAGAATTTAAACTTTCATTGCTCTGTGGAACAGTTAGTAGGAGTGTTTCTGACACTGTGTTCCTGCTAATGTTCCTAACAATTTTCTATTAAAATTAAGCTAGCTTTTGTAAAAATCACTCATGTCTTCTACATCAGTATGCTTAAACCAAAGTATCACAGAAGATTGGCCTGAATTATTCACCGAATCACAGAATGTTAGGGGTTGGAAGGGACCTAGAACATCATCTAGTCCAACCCCAATGCCAGAGCAGGATCACCTAGACTAAGTGACCCAGTATAATGCTATCCATCTTAGTAGAAAAAAACCCAACCTACCAATCCAAATACTTGTAACTTTTCTTGTTGCTAACATGGAAATTTATAACCCATAGCAGAAGGAGTGTTCTGTACAAAATGAATGTATTGTATGGAATTAAGTATTTTATGATATTTGTTTTATACCATTCACTTTATAGCATTCACTTGACCTTCTATCAATCGACCCAAAATGCACTGTCTTCAGGTTCTGTCTTTTGATGCACTTTTTAGGAAGGAACAAAGTGTACAAACAGAGTACAATTCTATTACTCACAAGGAAAGCCCTACATTCAGGGCTGCTCCTCCATGGTGTAGGATAGAAAAGTAGCCAGATTTGCAAATCAACTGAACAGTTCAAGCACACTCACAATAACTTTAAAATATAATTTCCCCACATAGAATCTCACTGGTGCTTTTGCTTACACTTCTGCAGCGACACACCAAATTAGAAAGGACCAAAAGAAGGCAACACAAGATTCCAGATTTTCTCTGTGAACTCTGCTGAATTCAAAGTTGGCTTTGGACAAATTGCTTCCTTGCTTTGGGTTTGTTTCTAGGACTTTCTTTTTGTTTATTCCTCTATCATCTTTGACAAAATGGCAAGGATTGCCCTGTCACCTCACTTAAAACTTTAATAAACGTAAAGGATTATACTTTCTCCACTAAAAGTCCAGATTTTTTTCTTATTTAATCTTTTTATATACATCTCCAAGAAAGCCATGATTAGCCTCAGAAGTGAACTGAAACAGAAGGAGTCCACAACAACATCAGTTTGCCCTTGACTTCCTTTATAAACCATAAAGTAAAAGGAAGCGAAATGTGGAAAAGCTAAAAAAGACAAAGAATGTAAAACTCAAAAAGAATTTATAGACAGTACATTAGTTAAGTTCTAATCTTTCTCTATTTAACAGCTGAGACTTATGAAAACTTTTTGCTTTTTAAATCACATATATTCATACAATCTCTAAGTGCAACTTAAATTTCTATCTAAACTTAAGAACACTTAATGTGCTGCAAAGACTTCTTTGTTAATCTCATCTTTTTAAACACTAGGAACACAAACTGAGGTGTAGTGTAGGATGCCAAACAGCAGTAGATTTTATAAAATATTTTTTTGCATTGAACATCATAGCTTTGTGTAATCAGAATAAGGTGATATGATTTTATATATACTTCTGTTATTAATATTTTAATTTTTTGGACTTGCCAGGTGAAACACAATAAAAACACAATGAGAAAACTTCTCCAATTTCTGGTTTTGCTATTAATTATTGCTTCTAGACCACTTAAGGAGTGATAAGACACCAGTAAAAAACAAGGATGTGTTATTTTTTATGTTTCAACAACTATTATTAGTACTTATAGTGCTGCACTTTCTCTCAGAACCCTCACCCACGATTGTGTATCTTATGTATCCATGCACATGGAAGACATAAAATATATGTCAAACAAAATAAGGCAAGCTATTAAGTCAAAATAGACCCTAAATCTTAGTGGAAATCAACAGATAAACATACTACAGGTCTAGTATAGCCTAAGTACACAATGCATAATTCAGAGCTGAGCTAAGTTTATAACTTTTTGCAATATTTCTTATGCAGAGAGAGGTCTGGCATATTAAAACATTGTTCAGTCACTAATTCAGCAAAACTCATGAGAAACTTCTTTCATACTTATAGTTCTTTTTTTTTTTTTTTTCTTTTTAAAGCCAGTATGGCAGTATCTCTCCCATGATAGGCCTGCCTGTGAAGAAAAAAAATATAGTCTGAATCTGTCTATAATTAAATACAGATTATTTATTTAACTTTATTTTAAATTTACTGCTATATTATTTGTACCCAGCGCTCATTGCCACAATCATACACACATTGCTTTAAGCAATTCCATTACAATTGTTAGCAAAGACTTTTTTCCCTTTATTGTTGGTTTTCCTCATCATTCATCTTTCTGGACACTGACACAAATCCTGCTTTCCAGTAATGCAAAATGTTTAAAATATTATGTAGAATAATTTATATAATGTGACATTAAAAGGATAGATTTATGGAAGCATTTACCATCACCATTGTTAAAAATCTAATAATATTAAAGATAATTTCGATCAATTTATTATACTGAAATACAGAGATAATATTCATATCATGTGATTTAAAATGTTTGAATCTGTGCACCAAACCTAAACATTCTATGCTCTCAATACCTGTGGCAATGCTGAGAAGGAAGAGTAGCTCAATTTGAACGTAGAACCTAACTAATTCCCTTTGCTCCCAGATGAAAAGAAACATCCTTCTAAAAACTTCATCTCCAGAGGGTACAATATAAATCCATCATGCATAGTGGAAGGAGACTACCAAGGTGCTGGGAATCCATTAAGGAACAGGATTATTTGAAAATTAAATAAGAGGAAGAAAGGAGTTGAGATGGAGGCAGAAGACCTTATTTAACTTTACACCCATCTCCGTAATCTAGGCTAGGGTCTACCAGTCCTGAACAGTTCAACTTTGTTGTCCAGCCAACAGTTATGATTCTGTTTAGTTCAGGTATTTGCACTGTAAATGCTTTATGGAATGAGAGATTCAGCACTGGTGACAACAATGTGGCAGTCTTTGGAGAAAGTTATAGACCACGTATCAAAGACTTAAAAGATAATGAATCTTTTTTTCTTTTATTGATTTAATCAGAAAAATAGGATTAGTGCATCAATTTAAAGATATTTTACACTAAAATAAGCACCTATACAGAAATAGAATCATAGAATGTCTAGGGCTGGAAGGGACCTCCAAAGGTAATCTAGTCCAACCCCCCTGCAGTGAGCATGAGATTCACCTCGGACCACCTCTCCAGTTTATCCAGATCCCTCTGGATGACATCCCATCCCTCCAGCCTTTAGACAGCACCACTCAGCTTGGTGTCATCTGCGAACTTTCTGATGATGCTCTCAATCCTATTGTCAATACCATTAATGAAAATATTAAACAGTACAGATCCCAGTACAAACCCCTGAGAGACACCACTTGTCACTAATCTCCATCTGGACATTGAGCCATTGACCACCACCCTCTGGATGTGACCATCCAGCCAATTCCTTATCCAGTGAACAGTCTGCCCATCAAATCCATATCTCTCCAACTTGGTGAGTAGGATGTTAGGGCGGACCATGTCAAAAGCTTTGCAGAAGTCCAAATAGTGCCGCTATTTTCCAAAATTTCCGTACAAACCCTTTTTTCTCTCCAGAATTGGCATTTCCATTTTTCATGCAAATCACCATTTCCTCACCCTAACATTTCTCTTCTCTCTTTTTCTAACATTATAAAATTCTCTAAGCTACCCTTTTCTCAATATTTAATCCACATCCTTAAAAAACCTTACTATTCTCAGTTCTAATACCTACAAAAGTTCAGTGAATAAACTTTGCTACATGATTATTTCCTCCAGAATTAATTATTGTGTGTACAGCTTCTTCCAGACATTTAAATTGAACAGCAGTGCTATTCCAGCTTAGTCTCAATATGCTTTGCACATTTCCATATTTCTTCCATCTTTCTTTCCAGAACATTGCCCATGAGCACAGCAGTTAATAAGGATAATAAATACATGCTGAAAAATATCTTTTATAATCTAAATTGCAGGTTTTATTATTAAAAAAAAATGGAAAAATGTTTTACGTTTTAACATCTGAGTTTCAGGAAATAGGGAGCAGTTTCCTATCAAACATCTTACAGGACATCCCCTATTCATGCAATCTTAAAATTAATATCCTATTACAAAATTCATCTACAAGACTTCAAATTGAAATAGTACTAGTCTTCCTTTTCTTTAGAGTCAATTTTTTTAATACATATTCCATGTTAAATGGAAAGAAGCTGAATTAAAAAAAAAAAGCTGAAAAAAAGCTGAATAAATGTATCACTCACAAGGCAAACCCAGGATATGACAAATTATGGGACAATACTTAATTAAATGCCAGTGCCCAAATAACATACTTTCAGTGGCAGGCTTGTCATTATTATTAAGAACCTCCCATGTCTCCCAGTGATGAAGAAACACATTACAGACAAACACATTAATCTTTCCACACAGTACAGTGTAAGATGTTAATTACAACCTCATGCTTTGTCCCAGAAACACACAACATACCACAGACCTAAACCATACATATGTCAACCCTGAATATCTGTTGATATTCTTAAGATTGCAGTTAAGACTTTGTGTTGAACTATGAGGGAGATCACTATATTGAATACAGTATGGGGTTTTTTCTCACAAGTTTAGAAAAGAACTTAGGAAATCCAATCTGTTCTCATGGATTTGTGGCTGCAGGTTTGTACACATATACATTACATACATATGTTTGTACACATATACATATATTTCTATCAGTGGGACTAAATTATCCTTTTAAGTTAAATACAGAACTCAATACAGTGGATACAGTTCAACAACAAAAGTACAAAATGATAGAACACACACTCTCAAATGTTATTTGTGTGCTGAACTTAGGCAACACCTTGTAACAGAAACAGAATTCAGTGTCTCAGTATTCCTCTTTTCACAATACTTTTGTCCAGTAGAATCTTGGACAAAAGAGATTCAATCCATATTAAAAAAAAAAAATGTTTTGCATGAAAGTAAAACAACAAAAGTAACTGAAGAATTAGGGTTAAATGTTTGGGGTTTTTTTCTTTTAATCCACTGGCACAAGGACTGGATCTAGTTTTCTCTAGGTCCGACATAAACATTGAGTGATAGCTAATTCTTTTTCTACCACATTATTTTGATAGCTCTACAAGAAGAGACAGACTGCAAGTCAGGATGCTACAACATTTTCCTGGCAGGTGAATGATGTGGATTGAACCACAACCAATCTTGTTGTACCCCTTCTTTCCTGCTGTGGTGAGAACCATACTACATTTCTTTCTGCTACGAGTGAAATCAGTGAAACAAAGAAAAAAAATCTTGCTTCTTTTGAGCAAATTGATAAAGTGAGAAATACCAGACAAACTGAAAAATAATTACATAACTATAAATGTGGAAGCTTATTTGATTAATAAGATACAGTTACACACTGATGCTTTTAACAAAATAATTTTGATTCTTGCCTGTTGCTGAATTTGCTTGCACTTTACTAAATTTCCATTACAGCAAGCCTCTATTAGCCTTCTGCTGCTGAAAAATTGCAGATCACTCCATTTGACCTCCATCCTGTATTATTGCAATGCAATGATTAAGGATTACCTTTGAGATCACTAAGACATGTCAGTCAATGTACTTCAACACTGGAAGCAAGGATTCCCATGGTTTTGTTCACAAAAGTAGAACAATAAATGAGACATTAGGCAAGGATTGGATAACAAAATTTGTCTGCACAATGGTCAATAGATTAAATGAGATACATTTTTCACATACAAAATGGTAAGAGGAGGGAGCATTCCTTTATTTCTAATTGAGTCAGGTACATGCACCTTTTTATGCCTATCATTTGTTGTCTGCCTACAAGGCAGGCTGAAAAAATTAAGGCTCCTCAAGTCAGTCATGGAACGCCAGAACAGAAAAGTTTATTTCCTAACTATTAAACAAAAACAAACACAGTCTTTCTTACTAGCTTACACAGATTTTAAAGGATGCAGATTATTGTACAACAAAACCTACTCCTTCTATTTTATGGATATATGCATATAAGCCCTGGTGGCCAAGAAGCCAACACCATCCTTGTCTGTATGTAAAACAGTGAGTCCATCAGGAGAAGCAAAGGGATTGACACTGGTGAGGCCACAGCTTGAGAACTGTTTACAAATTTGGGCACTGCAGTGTAAGACAGACACTGAAGCACAGGAGTGGTCCAGAAAAGGGAAAAAAAAAAAAAAAAAGGTCAGTGGTCTAGAGAGCATATCTTACAACGACCATCTGAGGGAAATGGGGTTGTTTAGTCTGAAGAAAAGGAGGCTAAGAACTTATTGCTCTCCACAATTACCTGAAAGGAGCTTGTAGTGAGATGGGTGTTGGTCTCTTCTAGGTAATAAGCAGCAGGACAAGAGGTAATGGCATTAAATTGTTCCAGGGGAGGTTTAGATTGACACTGGGAAAAAAAATCTATACTGGAAGAGTTGTTAGGCATTGGAACAGGCTGCTCAGGGAGATGGTGGCATCACCATCCCTGGAGGTGTTCAAAAAATATGCAGATGTAGTACTTTAGGATATGGTTTAGTGGTTGTGATAATGTCAGGTAGATGGTTGAACTTGATCTTGGATGTCTTTTCCAACCTTAATGATTCTGTATGAAAGATAAAATATGCTTATTTATTTTTCTGAAATATTTTAAAATAGGGGACTATAAAAAAAATATGGGGGAGTATAAAAAAATATGCTGTCTGCAGTGCCATGCTGAAATTTCATGGTTCATCAAACTTTTCCAAGGAATAAACTAATTTTCACAGTTACCTTAAAAGGAAGGTATTTCTACAAAGCAATTCAAAAACCTTACTGAAAAACAGTCATCTTTTTCCACAAAAAATGCAAAACCTGTAAGTATGCTTTTCAGAAAAAGCATTATGTTCAGTATCCTACAGGACATGTTCAGCAGATCAGTCTCTATGAGATGACACTATGCTGTCAGATTCTGGCCATTCTTACAGGGCTTTAGTAAGACAAAGATCAAAAGACATTTTTGTCTCTGGTCCTCTGTAGATTTATATCAGTTCAACTGCCAATATTTTGCAATTCACAATGAAACTGTGCAGAACACCCTTCACAAATATTTATTCAAAAAGTTAGACAACTGAATTTTACTAGTGTGTCAAGCTATAAACTAGCTGAAACAGTATTTGTTCTTCCAGAGGACAGATGTCAACATACGCAATTCCTCTTCATGTAGCAAATCTACAAGCATATCAGTTCCATTTTTTGTTGTAACTTATTACAAAGTTGAATGGTGATTATTTAGACTACCAGATGTGCTGGAATTCAGATTGTGTGGTAGACCCACTATTTGTATTGCTATAGGATAGACCTCAATCTCTTCTTGAAAATGAAAATTACATGTAATGAGTAATTTCCTGAATAGAAGATTGCTTTATAGAGCTATTTATCCATTATAGTAAGTTATTTTTAGTGATTAGCTTAAGTGAAATAAAAAAGAAATAGGAACCATGCATATTCTACAATAGCTTATTTACTTAAATACTATGTAATATCATGTACTCAATAAAATGTACGTTATCATCATCTATTTTGCATCATATGAAATATCTAATCTTAGTATAAACTGAGAACCAAAGCTCAAAGGCAAGTAATTCCACCTTAAGAGAAATGTCACTAATAGACTCCATAGATGTGTAAATGGTATTAAAAAGGTCAAAGAGACCAAAGTCTGGCTTTCATGAGGTCTCACAGCTACAAGGCGTTTGTCTTTGTTGTTGGTGCCAGTTAAGGCATGTCTGGCTTATTTGATCCCCCAGATTAATACAAAGAAGATATCTGAACTGTGAAAAAACAAAACAAAACAAGACAAAACACAACAGGAAGCTTAAATGCAGCCATATGGACCATCTGATTCTTTCAGCCTCGTAACAGATGAAATAACTTCCTTTGCTTATTAGCTAATTAAATCTTCCTAACAGTGTATAAAATGGCTATAATAAAACTGACTTTAACCATAACCTCCAGCTATGTTCCATTAAGTCTTACATCTAACCATACGGTACATAACATATTTCCCAATAATATATATATTTATTTTTTCTCAACTAAAAAAAACCCAAACCAAATAAACAAAAAAAACCTCATAAAAACTATTTAAAATATCCACTAATACATATTTAAGATTTTTCACCAAAACTGAATATTTACATGGCATTAATACGAAGTCACTTTTACCTTAGGCCTTGTGAAAATTTCTAGTAATGATTACATGAGAGAAGCTATAGTACCTAAAACAGATTTCTTTTTTTTTTTTTTTTTTAATTCTTTGGAATCAGTGGTAAGTAAATTGAAATATCCTTCAAAATACAGTGTTGTACAGTTGTACAGTTGTACAGTGTTAATGTGCATTTAATGTGCATTTCATGAAAGCAGATAGATGCTCTTCCTCCAAAACAGCAATTTTATATGTTGCTAATTGTTTGTCTTGATGTCTAATGTTCTTTTTATGATGCATAGCTAAATGACTATATAAAAATCATATAGGTGATTATAATGTATAATACATATCACTCGGACAATTCCTTTTTGAACTCTTACTTTGTCAAGCTCAGATAAACTTTAATTAATATACCTTAAAGAACTCTACAAAATATATTCTCTGAACTACAGCAAAGCCCATAACTCTTCCAGAATGACTGAAAGCTCTTTTACATTCAGTTCTCTCCAAATGATAACTTCATCTTTCAATTTATATTTATTTCTCCTATAAAGGAATAGCTAAAGTACATTTCCCCAACATATGACTTCCATTAGATGATGTGATGAATGACCCTCTCTCGGCAGCCCAAGGAAGAGCTTGTCTGTGCACACTGAAGTAACATGACTACAATGAAATTCTTCCTCACATGTCACTGTATATTATGGAATTGACATTTACTGTAATCTTGCTAGATTAAATAAAAGTACAAATAATCTCCAATCCTGCAGTTTCCATGGATTATATTCCTTTTTATTGACACTTTTAAACAACTCTTCCTTAAAATTTACATGATAATGCTGCAAAAAATTGATAGTGATACCCTGTTTTCTTTAATCAAAGCCAAAATTGCCACCAACTTCATGCTGTCTGACTTCGATGCTGGCATTTTAAAAGCAATTAATATGAGGAAAATGCAGCATTTAGAAGCCTAAGAAACAGCGATCATTTGAAAGAAGAAAATTTTCCTTGCAATATAACATATTCACTACATAATTCTATGTTGTTTACAAAAGGTGATATTCACTGAGGCATAAAGAATCAGTGCAAAGTTACCTGTCTCACTGAGGTTTGCACTAACTTGCCTTGAAAAAGTTGCCAGTAAGAAACTAGAGGGAGACGCTTCCATATTTATTGCAAATAAGTTAGGAGAATGTGGTTGATCCAAGGCAGTGATAGATGAAAAAAGGTCTTTTGTGATGGTGACACCTGAAACAGGGACAGTAGATTATAGTAAATGGGGAAGTCATAGTGGGAAGACTAATTATTCTATGGTGAGCAGCATTATGAGCTGGTTTACTGTGAATTAATGTGAAAAAAATGAGTATCACAAAGAAGGAAATTCTGTCTGGAGTTCATTACTGCAATAACAAAATACATACTGCTATAAAGGTTTAAATTATTGGATTATCAAAGATTTAGTACCAAAGGAGTTTTAATGCCACACTTTGCATCACTTACTTTCCCTTTATGAATTTGCATTTCCAAATTTCTCTAATACATTGAAAATACTTTCTTCTTACAAGACATAATTTAATGTAATGACTGAAACTATATTTAACTTAATAAGTTAAATACACTTATTTATATACACTGTAATTAAATAAGTTTTTCACATTAGAGACATTTAGGATGAAGAATGAATAATCTACTACTAGCAGAAAAATCACACTAAGAGATAACTCTAGTTAATGCTTATTGATAGAGATTTCTAATGTAAAGTAAGGACAACAAACACTAATTTTAAGCACTGCAAGATTCAGCAGATTAGCTCTCCAGAGTGATTTCTCTGATTTTAATCTTTGTAAGTACTTAACATATACTGTGAACATGGTTTTCTGTATACAGACTTTAACATTCACATTGGCTCAAAGCATTCCACAAATAAATAAAGACATAAAAATTAACAACCAGTTTCTCCCCTTTACAGTGTATGCATCCTTCCTCCTGACAACCTGTTAAAAATCCTCACCATTCTCTAACATTCTCTGCTATCTACAGGAAGGAAAAATGAGTCCATACACACTCCTGATGTTTGCCCTCATTTTGTGTTGGCAGAATATCCAATATTCAGCAAATAAAATGTTTCTTTTCAGCTGATGGTTTTGTAACTAACCATAAACCTGATTGCAAACATTCACATGAGCACATGCAAAACTACATATTACAGACAAATTCCTATTCCCTTATGAGTTTTACCACTAGCCACACTTGCGACAACACTGAAGATCCTGCAAAATGGATCTGTCTAACTTCTGGTTTTCCAAGTCTTAACTGCATACCTTTCCTTAAGCATCACATGAAGGAATATCTCCATTCCCTCAGATTTCATAGTAAAACTAGAAATGCAATTGTAAATCAGTTTCTATCTGAATTATGTTTAGAAAAATCAGTAAGTATCATTAAAGAATTAAAATAACTTTGATCATTTTTACAGAACTAGGGTAGGAAGCAAATACAAGTACAAGGAGATTAAAGGAGAGCAGTTACCTCTAACAGAGTAGAAACAGTGTTGAACTTCACAATGAAAGGGGTAACTTCATCACCAGACTTGGCGGTAGTCTGAATGGAGACTATGATGAGGGCTAAGTCAATCACAGAAAACTTAAGGTTTGTATAAAATGTTTGTATACAATATGAACATTTTCACTCCATCCACTGAGATTACAGTACAAAAGTTCAACATAAGACTTACCAACCATTGCATTTTCAGACCTAAAAATATGCTCCATTCACATTAAACAAAAACTTGACATTGTTAAGTCATTTCTAAAAAAAGATAAATGAAATAAAAAATATAGTCAGTGTATGCTTCTACTTCATTTTGCCATTTTTATCATAGTAATATTTCAGTTCTACTACTCTGTTAATACAAGGCTGTGCTGTCAATGAGTTGGAATTAATTTGGGGACATGTGTATCAATAAATAGTAATAAAAACTCATGCCAGGAGGAGACTCCCAGTACAGAAATAAGTCTTAGAATCATAGAATCATTATGGTAGAAAAGGACCTCTAGGATCACCAAGTCCAACCTTCATCCTAACATCTCTCTGTACCACTAGACCAGAGCCTCAAGTGCTAGGTCTACTCATTTTTTTAAACACCTCCAGGAATTGTGACTCCACCACCTCCCTGGGCAGTCTGTTCCAGTGCCTCACCACTCAGCAAATAATTTTGTCCTAATATCCAATCTAAACCTGATGCAACTTAAGGTCATTTCCTCTCATTCTATCATTAGTAAATTGGAAGAAGAAACCAACACCAGCCTCACTACAACCTCCTTCTAGGTAGTTGTAGAGGGCAATAAGGTCTCCTCTCAGTCTTCTCTAGACTAAACAACCCCAGTTCCCTCAGCCTCTCTCCAAAAGCCATGCTTTCGAGACCTCTCACTAGCTTTGTTGCTTTTCCTTACTCTAGCACCTCAATGTCCTTTTTGTGCCATGGTGCCCAAAACTGGACACAGTACTCAAGGCACAATCTCACAAAATCAGTAAGAAAATTCTAAGGTGCAGTGACTTCCTATAATAGCATATGAGCAACAAGGTAACATATCCTTTATACAACTTCAATTACTTCTTACTTCAAGATTATCTTATTAGCAATACAACACAGAAGAATAAAATAAGAATACTAGCAGTTCAATCACACAGTCAAGTAATTTACTTATTAGGTTAGTCTTTCCTTGACATCCTTACTGATGTCTCATGCCCACAGGGCAAAAGAAAAAGCCCACACTCTATAGTTCAAGGACTTTTAATTGCCAATCACCCAACACAATGTTTAAGTAACAGTATTTACATTAGATTCTAATATAAATAGCAGCAGCAGCATCAAAATCATCATACAACAGAGAAGTTATATAATCTTACTAAAATTAATGAGTGAAACCACATTTGGAATACAAAACCACAAATACATACATACTGTGATACAAGAAAGTAGTATACACTTCCTTGAGTAGGAAAGCATTTTACCCTTGTTTTAACAGAACTAACGCCATAGCTCTAAATGCATTAAGATCTGTGCAGTACTGGAGACCATGGTGCAAAAATGCTGGTGTGACCAACTGAATTACCAATCACAACTGAATTTCCATCACACCAGCTGATTATAAAATGCATCATTTATTCCATTTTTAAGCTATCTGCAGAAGAACAATGCTTCTTGTAAAATATTGTAGGAATAGAGTAGAATAAAATAGAATCGTTCTGTTGGAAGACCCCTACAATGAACATGCAGTCCAATTGCCTGACAACCTCAGGACTTACCAACTGTTACTGTTGTAAATGCTGTTCAAACACCTCTTAAACACTGAAAGGCATGGGGCATCAACCACCTCTCTAAGCCTGTTCCAGTGTTTGACCACACTCTCAGTAAAGAAGTGCTTCATGTCTGGTCTTAACCTCCTTTATTGCAGCTTTGACCCATTCCCACACAACTCTCACTGGATCTCAGAAGAGCTCAGCATCTTCCTCATCAATTCCCCTCCAGAAAAAACTGTAAAGAGCAATGAGGTAATCCCTCAGCCTCCTTTTCTCCAAAACTAGACAAGTCAAAGTCCTCAGACGCCCACCATAGGAGATTCCTTCTAGCCCTTTCATCAGCTTTGTTGACATCCTCTGGACATACTCAAAGACCTGAAAAACCTTCTTAAATTATGGGGCAGCCTGGAACTGCACACAGTACTACAGGTGAGGCTGCACACCAATGCTGAACACAGCAAGAAAAACCCTTCTCTTAACCATCTGGTTATTCTGTGTATGATGCACCCCAGAATGGGTGCCCAGCCCTCTTAGATGCCAGGGCACAGTAGTCATATGGAAAGACAATATCTGATGTGGAATAGAGTCTACCAGAAAACAAGCAGTTTCCAAAAAAAAATGAACTATAAGGGTAAGTTTGTACAGAATTCATATTTAACAACATAACTGACCTGTTAATAACTACCTTAAAATGCATTTACTGTCTCCTAAAACAAAAAAAACTAAGTCTGATAAAGAACTGCAACAGGCTGGGCCAAACTGTTTCCAGGTACAACAGACTCAAATTTATGCTCAGAACCCCCAACTGGGGAATTATACATCTCTTTCACAATCAGGCCTTTAATGGTAGGACTTTCTAAGGATGAATCTATAAGATTCACAGATTCACAGATATTAGGGGTTGGAAGGGACCTAGAAGATCATCTAGTCCAAACCCCCTGCCCGAGAAGGATCACCCAGACCAAGTCACCCAGGAACAGATCCAGGCGGGTCTTAAGTGTCTGCAGAGATGGAGACTCCACAACTCCCCTGGGCAGCATGTTCCAGAGCTCTGTCACCCTCACTGAGAAAAAATTCTTTCTTGTGTTTACCCTAAACCTCTTGTGCTCCAGTTTG